>APFE031703561.1:0-22581 GCA_000404065.3 Pinus taeda | reverse complement strand
CACACCACTTGTGGAGGAAGCTTCTTTATCACATATCACTATCAGCTTTCTATTTTTGACTAGAGGATGAGTACACCTTATTTAAGAGTGGATATCAGGTTCATGTGCAGCAAACTTTGAATTCACTATCAATACAGCAGCACTTCACATCATTTCAATTTGGTTCAGTCTAGATTGACTATATACTTTTGATTACTCAAGAAATTCAATTGCCCAGAAATTCATGTACCATATGAAGAATATGATCTATAATTGACTCGTGATCAAAGTCAACCTCTAGCATCAATGATTGATTCTACCTCAAGGACAAATCAAAGAGCAGTGACATGTTAGGAATATACTTACAAAATTAAACCTAGTTTATTTATAGGCACCTCCTCCAAACAATCACATCCCTTCATACAAGACCTAACCCTTTATTCAATACTTATATTCATCTTTGCATGTAACAAATACAATTTCATTCAACATATTATTAAATGTATTCTATCTTTGTGGAATTTTCTATTTTATCTTATTTAAATTTGATAGTTTTATGGTTATTAAACAGAGAGTTCATAACAAAATGTGAGCTAAAAGGCTCCCCTAGGCTAGCTACAAATCATGTTGCTCCAAACAAAAATAGATGATATTCTTAGAGACCAATGGATCTACCACCTCTATGAATATGAAGTCAGAGAGTACAACTATATCTTCCAATGCCCATTTCATTAAAGGTTCATGAGAAATAGTACTACTTTTTCAATGTTTTAGAAGGCTCCTTGTCATATTGATACTCCAACTTTTTGCTAATGTTGTGATCCTTTTAGCCTCATCTCCTGAGAGGTTGTAGAGATAGTTGGATTCCCTGGTCCTTTTTCTGCAACCTTTGCCATTCGATCATCAACCTGGGTAAAACCAAGGCCAAGATTTTCAACAGGTTGAAGAAAACCCTCTTTCTCATCATTCTTTTCAAAGAATGAGGATATTGAGATCAACACATTTATACCTATTTGGGGGCACAATGCATAGGGCCTTTCATTAATTAGCAACATGCACTTCAGCCCTGAATCAACAAGGGCTATGAATGCTTAACCCTTCTTAAGAGGCACTGCTCCTAGAACCTGTTATGAATATAATTCATAACAAGTAAATAATAAAATAAATGTAAATATTAAATAATCAAATATTGATTATGTCAAATAGTCATTAAGTTAAGTGAAAAGGCATGTCTAAAAGACATGCCCAGTCACGAAAGGACACTTGCTTAGGTATATATATGTGGGTCCTCATTGCAACATTCATCACTTATATCTATATATATATATATATGATTACAAATATATCATGTGTATTTTTACATTCAAGCCAACAAGCTATTAGTTTTTATGCTTCAGTGGTATCGGAGCCATGGCGCACAATATAATCATGCGAGTCTTTGAGCATTGTTCGCCACACAATGTGCCATTACGTTCACGTCCTAAATGCATTGAGCAGTTTAGTAGAATTCAAGAAGCATTTCAGCGTTTAGAAAAATCATTTGCAAAAGTTAAAGCTGGTCGAAAGGAAATCGAAAATAAGGAAGAAGATAGCGACAATGAGGAAACAGAACAAGGTGGAGCAAGAGAAGAAGATTTTGACCAGAATGATGATAATGAAAATGAAGATGTGAAGATCATTGATTCTGATGATAAAAGGGAAATGAAAATGATTGATTCTGATAGTGGTGGTGAAGAGGAAAATGAAAGGAACATAGAGATAAGAAGTGGAGTAAATGAATTTGAGGACGTAAATACAGTTGTTGACGATGAAGATGTGGGGATTACTCATTCTGATGATGAAAAGGAAGTGAAGATGCCTAATTCTGATAATGAAGATGAGTCAGATTTAGATAGCACAAATAGTTACAGTGGAAGTGTTGTGAAAAGGGACTTGCCAAAGCTTCGGTTTTCGTTGTTACCATCCAAAAACTCCAAGTATTCAAAAAATAACAGACCTCTCCCCTTTCTCAAAACCTCTCCTATCATATTGTCCTTGCCTCAGACTATCTTTGTTAGCATCTCTAGCACTAGCATTAAAGAAAAGCCAGATTCAGCCAAAGCAGAGTTGGATAATTCTCCAAATAATCAGACTAGGTGGAAACCCAGTACAAAGAGGAAGGTGGCAATGTGTGTTGATTACGTTGGGACTAATTATAGAGGTCTGCAAATTCAACGGGACTTTGCTTCTACAATCACAATTGAGGATGAATTGGAAAATGCTATTCTCAAAACAGGAGGGATGCTTGAGAGTAACTATGGAAATTTACATAAAAATCGATCGAAGAGGAGCAGTCGAACTGACAAAGGGGTACATTCTCTGGCTATAGTAATAACAATGAAAATGGAGATTCCTAATCGTGCTTGGGAAAAATATCCAAATGGTAGAGCACTTGCAAATATCATCAACGGGCATCTTTCCATACAACATAAGGATTTTCAGCATTCTTCCGGTGAATAAGCGATTCGATGCAAGAAATGAATGTAATAGTTGAAAATATGTATATCTTCTTCCAGCTGAAGTTATAGGCATTGGGAATGCTGACATTCCTAAAGAAATCACGGAGGCACTGACTTCAATGCAACTTTCATTAGAGAGGCATAGTCTATCTGGAGAAAATGTAAACAACAATCATCTGCCAACAATCTTGTTCCACATAGAAGACAATGCCCATCTTGTTCCTTCCCTAAGAGTTGAACTCTATCAGCATTAGTCTTCTCAGGAAAGAACCCTTGTTCCCAATTCTAGCCATGACCAAAGAGACCAAGTATGGGAGATATTCATAGATGCATTGATGAAGCCAGGCCATCCATCCACATTTGCACTTCAGGCATTGCAGGAGGATGTGGGGCCTAAGAACCAGTCTATGCTCGCCCAAGATGAAAATCAGTTGCTGGAAAATGGCTTGAGGGCTTTGTTGCAAGATCTAGTGACCTCTGCAATTGAGGCTGGAAAACCTGCAATGCACCATGGGGAATCACTTGAAAAACAGGATGCAAAAAATAATTGTGGACTTATCCCCAAGATTCTAGATATTGTGCTTTATCTTTACCAAATGGGTCGTGTAGAAGGAGGCCTCATATTCCAGTTACTTGAAGATTTACTGAGATGTCAACAATCAGAGACTGCAAAGAGGTTTTTGGGTACATTGAAAGCAAGCAGGAAGTTCTTGAAAAGGCAGAACTCCTTAGGAGAGGGAAGCTTGTCATGCTCAGGACATGCAATCAGCTCCTTCGTCGTCTATCCAAGGCAAGTGATGTGGTCTTTTGTGGTCGAATTCTTATGTTTCTGGCACATTTTTTCTCACTCTCAGAGCGTTCAGCAATTAACATTAAGGGAATTTTCAACTCATCTAATGACACAAAATATGAAAACCCTGATGGAATTTCTTCTGTTGAGTCCATCTCAGAAATGGTTCCCAGCTAGATAAATACTATGAGGCTGAAGGTGAGGTAAAGATAGACAGGATATCTCCAATTGTCTAGTCAATACCCGCGGAAAATCTCTGGCCTCGACGCATTATGCCAGCCACCGATCACACACAGCCACATCTATTCACGCGTTGTCCAACAAACCAGACACTACAATTCGTTGGTTTGTACCTATGATCACCCCATGCCCCACGCTGGGCTGGCTGATGATCGTTCCACCTTTTTTCTTTTTGTGTCGCGACTCTCATTATTCTTCCCCGCAGTCTGAGTGCCACATTTTTGCACCCACTACACAAGATGCTGATGCTGACGCCGCTTTCCCTAACTAACAGACAACGGAGTGGTCAGCTACAGTCAACCGGGAGGTAATTCGTTGATTCGATATGCAGTGAACGGGCTACATAACCGTACGGTGGGTCAAGGCGATAAGTCGTAACCGTTAGTTAATATGTCACTCGACTATATGTAAAAATAGTTCAACTTTTATATATATTTTATATAAATTATAATTACATAATATATATATTTTATAATTATATAATTAAAAAAAAGAACAAAACAAAAAAACATATTATTAAAAAAAAAAAAATTGTTTATTATATAAAAAAATTAGAGCTATAAAAATAAATATAAAAATTTAGAGTTGTAAAAAAATTTAAAAGATAAAAATTCAATAACCCTGGACTCAAGACAGTGTTACCAAGCGAATTATACAGGCAGAGGTGCCACTGGCATCGAGTTACATATGCCGAGATGACAATGCAAATTTAAGGAAACTACTAACAATAAGCTTTGATGACAAAGCTTCTGAAGGAAGGGGCTATGTTATGAATATAATTCATAACAAGTATGTAAATAAAATAAATGTAAATATTAAATAATCAAATATTGATTATGTTAAATAGTCATCAAGTTAAGTGAAAAGGCATGTCTAAAAGACATGCCTTTTCACTTAAGGACACCTCCTTAGATATATATATGCGGGTCCTCATTGTAACATTCATCACTTATACATTTATATATATATTAATAAATTATTATTACAAATATATCTTGTATATTTTTACATTCAAGCCAACAAGCTATCAATTTTTACGCTTCAAAACCATTTTCAAGACATCATTCAAGATGTCCCTTAGGACACCCTTGTTCAGCCCATAGTTTTCTACAATTTTAAGGTTTGGTGACCTGGCTTACTTGAGTTTAATGGGTATTTGATCATCCTCCTTCGCTGCATCATCAGATGCAAGAAGACATTCCCTCAAACCATCATCCTTGCAAAGTTTGGTGCTCAACCCTTTTCTCTTGAGACGTTCAGTCTTATCTCACTCCTACACAGCGTTCAAAGTTTTGTTGATAGAGTGAAGGGACGAGACTTCTACGACTGGAATCCTATTGCAGCAACTGGTATTATTTCTCCTAACTGATAAATTAATTATTAAGTTTACTGCTACGGCAACATCGAAATAGACAAACTGCAACCTTCACAAACAAAATTGCAGAAAATAAATAGCGTTGGAACTGAGATAATACTAGCACACACACAATAAAATTGACACTGTTGTTTTTGGACAAAAGTCCTCGGAAAAACCCAATGCAAGAAAACCAATGCAGCAAATGAGGGTTTTATTTTATTATGTAGCAGTGAAAATTTGAGTACAATTTGTATGCTTGAAACTGGAAATCCACAGCAAGAAAATCTGGGCAAATTATTGAAGGGAAATACCCTTCCTCCACAAAAGCCTGGCACAACCTGCCTTCAAAAAACTCGGCCTCTTGGACCCTCTACGTCAGCCTCTGCGCTGCTATGCACAGTCTCTTTGAGGTAAAGCCTCTAACCAGTCTCTGATGAAGTCGTTTTGCCTACCTCTACTGAGGAAATCGTCTCTCCGGCACTTTGGAACTTCTGCCAGGCCTTTGTAGCTGAGAACGAATTTCTCTCCCGCAAATAAAATTGCCAATCTAAAACAACTACGCAGTCTTCTGTACTGCCTCACTAGGAATAACTCGGCCCTCTTGATGTTGCCTCTCCAGATCTAGAAAACTTCCTTCAGACTCACTGTCCCTGCCCCTCACTCATTGCTTCGATCTCTGGCTCTTCGGCAGTTGAGTGCTACTACTATGGAAATCTATCTGCCAAAGAAATAAATTTTTTAGTGATCTCAGGTGTGTTCTCCAAGTTCCCATCAACTTCCTCTTATAATCCATCGTTGGAGCTCCAACAACCAAGATTAAAACTTAATCGATGGTTAGGATCATCTTGGAATCGATCTGTGTGAGTTTCTAGATGATTCTCACCTTGACTTAATTAATATTGATTAATTAACCAGTTTTCCTAAGTTTAGACTTGGGAAATTTTTAAAATTTGGTTAATAATCTAATTAAGTCGTTTCTAGGTGGAATTTTCAAAACCGATTTCTGGGTCTAGGAGATCTCATGTATTTTGGCCTCTCCACCAAATTGCATGGCTAGAACACATCTGATGCTACAAAAACTAACACTCCCTCTTAGCAAGGAATGTGTTGTAGTGTTGCACACTATGCCACAACACTCTGCCTCTGTATCATCTCTGTTACACTGTTGATGTTTAGCTGCTACTGCCCACCAACTACTACGCAACTTTGATGTTGCATCTATGTCGCTGCCAACACTGCATCTACACTGCAACTCCCTCTCATTTGTTGTTGTTGTAACTACAACATCTGCAACTGAAAAGCATCCAAAATACTGAATCAACTGTGTTCAGTTTGATGCATCCATCTCCCAAGTCCTGCTTTATACTAGCCTTTGCACTGACTTTGAAGAATCTACGTTGCCACTGACTCTGCATTGTGCCACTATGCACTATTGCCAACTCTGCACCGCACTCTTCAACATCTGACTGCAACTAGTCTGCAATTGTCACTCTGGTACTAACTGCATCAACTATCACTGATCCATCCTGCTACTTTATATTGTGGACCCCTATAACAAGGTATTGATCCAAGAGGTGACACTCAAGGATCCTGCCCAATCTGTGTAGTTCTCTGGGACTACAGTACCAAATCTCCCCACCTCACTCCTAGAGCTATATCTGCGAACATCACGAAGTCTTCCTCCAACCGGGAGGACAACCTATCGATCTCCAACTTGTCCTGCTTCTTGAGAGGACACTGCGTGTTGTAGTGATCAAGCTCACCACACCTAAAGCAACTGACCTTTGGCAGGTTCTTCTTCTTTCTATGCTCCCACTACCCCTAACTGGGACCCTATAAAGCAAGGGCCACATTCTCCTCCTCCTTCACCACCTTCGGTCCACTACTACTGCTGCCACTGATGGAGCTCACCTCAACTTCACCTGGTGCAGATCGACTCACATCCTATCCCAATCTGGTAGCTTATCTCTGCCCAATATACTTTGGACAAAAACATGCCACTCATCAAATACATTATTCAGTGCCAACCTTACTAGCTTTGTTGATTGAGGCACTGCCCCAATAGTTGCAAGCTGGTCTCAAACCTCCTGAATCCTGGTGAGGAAGGGATCTATGCCTTCCCCCTTCTGCATCCTGATACATCTTAGCTTCTCCTCCAGGAACATCTTTCGTTGCTCTAAAATTCCCTGATATAGCGTGCAAGAGCATCCCACATCTCCTTAGCAGTATCCTTCCCAGCTATGTGTGAGACTATGTGGTCCCGGACTCCATCCAAGATCAACCGCTTCGCACACGCCATCTCCTTGTATTCCTTCAGCTTATCTGCATCCTAGGGAACTGCCACAACGTTGTCTATGTAGAGCTTCAAGCCATATTCATCGAACAAGAAGGACATCATGGCCTTCCAATTGACATAGTTGGAGGAGCCATCCAACCTATCCTGATCTCTCATCCCACTTGTGTCCATCTCTGATATTGTCGAAAACTCCCTCTTTCCCTGTGCTCAGTTGTTGCTCTGCTATTCGCACTCCCTTCTGGAATGTATTGCTCTGTTAGTTGCTACTGCCAATTTGGAACTAGAAATTCGAACTTCCAAGACTCGAAGTTCCCTGAGGAAAATTTTCCCACTTGTGTGTGCTTTTTTCTTCCACCCGACGTGGATTTTGCTTGTTTAACCTGCAACAAAACCCTCTGGCTCCAACCAGGAATCTGCTCAGCGAAAATCTGAGCTGCAACTGCTCCCTCTGCCTACTGGAATCACTGATTTGGGAAATTCAAACTTTTTCTGCCTCCTGCATTGAAAAAAATCAAACTTCCTCAAGCAACTCGGCCTGCCTGGCAATGAACAACGTTGCCTCAAGAATTTCGGCCTGTTGCTCCTCCTGAGTAGCGAAATTCTTTCCTTTTGCTTCTGAGCTTCTCGCTGATCACTTATGCTCTAATACCATGTGAAAATTCCACGACCAAAATCCTATTGCAACAGTTGGTATTATTTCTCCTAACTACTCAATTTATTGCTACGGCAGCATCAAAATTCACAAACAAAACTACAGAAAATAAATAGTGTTGGAACTGAGAAATTGCTAGCACACATAATAAAAGCAACACCATTGTTTTTGGACAAAAGTCCCTGGAAAAACCCAATGCAGGAAAACCAGTGCAGCAAATGAGGGTTTTATTTTATTATGCAGCAGTGAAATTTTGAGTACAATCTGGATGCCTAAAACTGTCAATCCACAACAAGAAAATCTAGGCAAAATTATTGAAGGGAATTACCCTGCCTCCACAAGCAATCCTGGCACAACCTTCCTTCAAAAAACTCAACCTCCTGGACCCTTTGAATCAGCCTTTACACTTCTCTGCGTAGTCTCTTTGACGTCAAGCCTGCAACCAGTCTCTAATGAAGCCGTTATGCATGCATCTGTTGACGAAATCGTCTCTCTGGCACTCTAGAACCTCTACCCAACCTCTAGAGCTGAGAACGAATTTCTCTCCAGCAAATCGAACTACCAATCTAAAACAACTACACAGTCCTCTGCACTGCCTCACTGGGAATAACTCCGCCCTCTTGTTGTTGCCTCTCCGAACTCACTGTCTTTGACTCTTTGCCCCTCATTCACTGCTTCGATCTTTGGCTCTTTAGTAGCTAACTGTTACTACTCTGGAAATCGATCTGCCAAGGCAATCGAATTTCTGGTGATCTCAAGTGAGTTCTCCAAGTGCCCATCGACTTCCTTGTATAATCCACTGTTGGAGCTCCAATGGCCAAGATTAAAACTTAATCGATGGCTAGGATCATCTTGGAATCGATCTGTGTGAGTTTCTAGATGATTCTGACGTTGACTTAATTAATGTTGATTAATAAACCAGTTTTCCCAAGTTTAGACTTAGGAAACATTAAAAAATTGGTTAATAATCTAATTAAGTCATTTCTAGGTGGAATTTCCATAAACGATTTATGGGTCTTGGAGATTTCATGTATTCTAGCCTCTCCACCGAATTTCATGGCTAGAACACATTTGATGCTACAAAAACTAACACTCTTGTTGCTAATATGTGAGGGTCTTGGATCTCTTACCATCTATTACTATTAAGATGGATCGACTTCCTTCATTTAGATATTCCCTTGTTGCACCTAGCCAACAAATAGGTAGATGAACAAGAGCACCAGAGATAATATTTACAAGTAGTTTGTAAAAGTCACTTGGATAAACCCTCAAGGCAAGTTATTTCCAAAGATGACCATCTATGTTGAGCACTTCATCATCCTAAGCGATAGACCCATTGTTTAACCCCATTACATAACTCCATCATTAGATGCACACTCTTTGCATCCCCATAGGCTAGTTCAAAGTGGGCTCACATAGACTGCAAAGTGAGATGGACCACCAAATTGACCAATCAAATAGGATCTACCATCTGTGCCATCTCCATGAGAATGAGAGTGAGAAGCACTTCATCTTTGGCTACCCAATTTATTATGAGGTTTAAGGATGGTTTAATTGTCTTTTCAAAATGCTCCAAGCACTTGTTAGTTTCTTTAGGTGCCCCAACCTGAGAAACCCATCCTTATACATGAAGGATGTGTTGGAATATTCATAAATACTAAGAGGGAGGGTGAATAAGCATTAACACTTTTTAATTTCAAAAACTTGTAAATATATCAACAAGATATACAACAAAGCACATAAATATACAGAATACACAAATTAATACGTGAAAACTACAAAATTCTTTTCTTAATATATATAAAAAGTACATTCAAATTTATCAGCACCATCTCCTTGGTTTATCAGCACCGACTGAAAGGAAGCACCAACTCCCTAATTTATCAGAACCAACTCCCTGATTTATCAGCACCAACATTTGTACAAGAGTCAATATTAGTCAAAGAAAGTCTTCCCTCATAGCAGCTACTCCTTTGTCCTTCACACAAGTTCTCGATTTCCGAAACACGACCTTCTTAGCAATAGAACTTCCCTCAACAAATGATCCTTGAACTTGGCCTCCTTATCAGCAAAACTCGCCTCAATAGGCCCCAAACCAGGACTGAAACCTTCAAAAAGAGTGCCAAATATTCTTCCAAAATAATCCAAAAACCCTTCAAAATTGTCCCAAAAATCCTTTACCACAAAAAGTCTCCAAATCAGCTCCTCCTCACTTATGGTTCATGAGGTGTGAACTTTAAAATTCCTTCTTTCCTTCGCATGTTTGAACAGATCTGAATTTGCTTGAGAGAATGAATTGAAATGCTCCTTCTCGCGCCTATTTATAATGCATTCAGGGTCTACAATGGGCCAACTTATCCATTGGCTGCACTAGCTTGTGCAACTAGCAAAATGTATAGTGAATATTCAAAAAATCATTTATCCTCAATTGTGAGGAGTTAGAGAGAGTGTCATATGACATTGGAAAGGTATCGAAATAAGCTTTCCAGCCATATATGTTATGCTTCCATTTAAGCTAGGTACATGTAGTGAAAATGCATTCCAAAATGGGTATCCAAATGGGGCATCAAAATTCCAAAAACAATATTCGAAAAATCATTTCTCCTCAACTGTGAGGAGTTAGAGGGATTGTTATATACCATTGGAAAGGTCTCAAAATAAGCTTTCCAACCATATATGTTATCCTTCCATTTGAGCTAGGTAAATGGAGTAAAAATGCATTCAAAGACAGGATATCCAAATGGGGCATCAAAAATCCAAAAACAATATTTCGAAATGTGTTATTTGAATATGTAACTTTCTCTTTCATTTGGACAACGTTTGACATCAATGACAACTTTTTTCAACAAGATGCCCTATTTCTCCTCATCCTCCAACCACGCCAACATCTTGGACCAACTCTCCCCCAGTAAATCACCTCCTTTTATTATAGTGTTCCCAACGAGGGGTGCCAAGCAGTAGATGGATAGCAATCATGTTTGTAACCACATATTAATGTAGATCTAGAGCACTATTTCTACTTCCATGAGACCCAACAACATTTCTTGGCCATATCTCGTATGAGAGCCAGATGATATCTTCCAAACCACATCAACCAGTTCTCCCTTCCAAGTAGTAGCACAACACTCAATCCAGAACCTCTTCTAGTTCTTCTGCAGAACAAACATCTCTATTGATATTTCTCCACTTGGACTTTGCTTCGTATGTTAGGAAAGATGGTTTGAATGGACAAAGGTAGGCTTGTACCATTAGTATCATCAACCCTAGATTCACTCACCTTATGCATCTCGCTCTGAGATCATCTCTCCATCTTCAGTGTTGGCTTTCCATGATCTAGGTTAGACTCCTAATTTACTTTCTGAATCTTGAATTTATGCAAAACTTGTTTAGTGCTCTCGCCTTGTATGGACATCATTGTACCTATTGACCTACTTTAGTGGTCATTTGTTGGACATTAATACAATTATCTATCTTACCTTAGGATCAAATATGTGTGGAAATTCCTTAGAATTCAAAAAGTAAATGGAATGCAGAAATTTCACCTTCAGCCCAGACGGTTTCTCAGATCTTAGCCCTATGAACTTTTAGCATAGGGTTGCTGTAAAACAACGTACAAAACAACAATGGCAAGAGTACAATGTTTCATTTCCAAACAGCCCAAACTTCCTGGTAATTTAAGGAGAAAAGATACCAAACCAAAGGGATAAGTTTCAGCCCTTTCAGGGCAACTTATATGCTAATAACCAGATATGAAAAATCTCTTTTACAGCAGGAATAACAGCAGCACAACAGTAAAATGATGGCAGTAAAATCAGCCTGTTATTGATCAAATCACTTAACAACTGTCTTTTCACTTACGTCAAATCAACAAGACATACATGTAACGGCAATGCATAAAGAACATCAATAGCTCAAAATCAAATTTGGAAATTGCATAAACTTTGAACAATTGGAAACTTCATCCATATGCTCAGGATGAAGTACATGTACTCCCCATTCCATGTACGACACTCTCCAAGCAAGTGGATGCTAATGAAGGACATCCACCAAACTCTCAAGAGAACCCCAATGCCTAAGAGAGGAACGTTGTGCCAGTAAACACTCTAAGGTTTAGCACTGACTGAGCAAGCTATCTAAAGTGTAAAAATCCATCAAGGATATCCCTCATGCTAATCCATCTCAGACCATCCAATGGCAAGCCGCAAAACATACAACATGTACCCCAAACCTCATTAAGCATCCCAAGTATGGTGTAAACAATTTTGAACCCTGAAGGTTTCTGATATGTCTCCCTCCTAATCAATAACAAGTAAGCAGATCTTAACCTCCCACATTTAATATGAATACGATATCTCAAGTGCCCTGGAGATTTTAGCCTGGACGCAATATCATTTCATCAACAAACAATCAAATGACTTAATGTCTACGTTACAGGATCCGCTGAGGGCAAGAGGTGGAACCGCGGATCCCCGAATCCGAAACTGGTATGGATACGGATACGCTAGGATCCGCGTACGGTCAGTTAGTGACTTAGTTAGTGACCATCTGACAGCGTATATATTTAAAGATTTAAATAAAATTATGCGTTATGTTTTTTAATACCATCTGCATATATTATATATAATTATATATGATTAAGCGTGAAGTTTTTTAATACCATCTTCCCGCACATATATATAGATAAAGATTTCTATAAAATTATGCGTAAAGTTTTTTTAATAACCTTTCAATATAAAGATTTCAGATTTAATTAAAAAGTTTATTTTGAGGTTAATATATATGTATAACAAAGTTATTTTAAATCAATTTGTTTTTTTAATAAGCTTTCAATATAAAGATTTCCGATTTAATTAAAAAGTTTATTTTGATGTTAATATATATAATAAAGTTATTTTAATTTATTTACGCGTCATATTTTTTAATACCATCTGGCATATATATATAAGCTTTTTAATATGGCATATATATGTAAAGATTTTATTAAGATTACGCGTGAAGTTTTTTAATACCATCTTCCCGCATATATATATATATATATATATATTATAGATAAATCATTCAATAAAATTATGCATCAACGTTTTTTAAAATTTTTCAATAATAAAATTTATGATAATTAAAAGATTTATTTCGAGGGTTAATATTATATAATAAATTATTTTAATTTTTTATTTTAATAATATGTTTTTGAATTAAGCTTTCGTATAAGGATTTCTGATTTAATTAAATATGTAATATATTAATAAAGTTATTTTAATTTACTATTGTTTAAATAATATATTTTATGTTAATGTGTCTAGGGTTGTATTTCACTTTAATTGTTTATTTATTATCATACTTATATACTTTATGTTTGGTGTTAAAAATAAAATATTTTTTTTTTATTAAATAAAAATATATATATTTTATGTTATAACTTTATTTTAACAATTATATCAATATGTTGGTACTAATATTTATATGTTTATTTGTTTGTTAGTTTTTAAATTTCATCATTTCAGTGTTCAAATTCATAAATTATCTAATAATTTTAGTTCTAATGTTGTGATTCATGAATGGTTTTGATTTTAAACATCAAATGTATTTTCTAAAATTTTAAAAAATATTATTATATATTTTTGTACTTGCCTTATCCTCGCCGTATCCGGATCCTGGCTTTTCAAAAATCCAACAGATCCGGAACCGGATCCGGATCCGTATCCTGGTAACTTAGCTTAATGTTCACCTCGAGATGGTGTGCCCTATAGAAATATCTTGGTTTATAATATTATGGTTGTATGAGAAAAGAATGGGTTTTCAAACTTTGTTCACACCAGGAGGAGTAAAACGCTCGATTGATGTAAGCTCTAAATCAAATTCAAATACACCAACTCAGTTAATTTGTATTCTAGACAGTAAAACCTCATAAATGGGAGTCAGGACATTAACTTTCTTAAGCTAGATGTTTTTCCTCTCTTTGAACAGTAGAAGGAATGACCTGCAACGTGTCTAATTTTGTGTCTTACAGTAGACACTTTCTACTCTCATGCACTCTTAACTAAGAGAGAAGTTACAGTTGAACTTCAATAGCTATAGCATTTAAGTGCAACCACGCCATATAGAAAGAGAGAGGCAATGAGAGTTTTGACATCCTCACGCATGCCCCAGTAGACCTCACAAAAAGCCTTCTTAATCTTTTATATGATATTTCTCACATCATGACTTGAGCATAGGGTCAAAGGCTTTTCCATCTGTGGACAGAAAAGTAATCTTGACAAAAGAAAAATCAGGCTCATATCTTTATCACACCACTGGCTTACAATATAGTTTCCAACTATGCAATGCAAATCCAGAACCAGGAAAAAAGGCAACAATGGAGATTGAACACCTTAGAAATGTTACTGCACACTAGAATAATTCCCTTTGCCCTATTAGCATGGATGATTCATACAAGAAGTCTAGGAACAAGAACAAACCCTTGCATAGGAGGTGGGAGTAAAGCTACCACAGTATTAGGACCCCCACAACCCTTGCTCACCACTCACAAAGAGGCAAAACCAAAGACCTTGAAAAGAAGAAACTTTATGTTGTCCCTCTAGTTATGTCCAATATAGGAGGGATAAATAAAAAAGGGCCAACCAACATAATAAGTGGTATATGCAAAATAATTACCGGGGGGTTTTGGGGGGCACTTGATGATACTTAATCTCCCATCCCTGGAGGGGGCATAAAAATAGATGACTTAAGCTCCCAAGTCCAACCAAGACAGAGAGAGAGAGAGAGAGAAACATGTTTGACATGCTTAAACATGCCCCAACAAAGCTTTTCAAACTGAACCTTCTTATTTTTCTTATCCAGCATTTCTTGTATCATGACATAACCATGGGACCAATGGCTTGTTCATCTTGGATTGCATCCGCCCAATGCTCTGGATGTGTTAACAGTGTTTCCAATGATGACAATTTAATGGTATACCAAAGCCAAAGCCTTGTGGGACTTAAATCCAAGCGTAAAGAAGTGAATGTTTCAACAAATTTAGTTGGGTATCTACCTTGATGAATAATGTTAAGTCCTGTTATGCTTATCTTTACTAAAAGGTACCATTTCTTTAGAACCCCAAGGCTTTTATATCTGTTAGAAGAAAAATAATCAATATAGAAGAAGAATAAAGCTCATTTTTTTATCTCATCACTGACTTACAATATTGCTGCGGACTATATCACACAAATCCAGAATCGAGTAAAAGGCAACGATGGAGATTGAACACCTTAGGAATTCGGGTCCACACTAGGGCACTATTAGCAAGGTACATTGATACAAAAGGTCTGTAAGCAGGACCAGACACATGGAGTGGAGGTCAGAGCAAAACCTGCCATAGAACTAGGACTCCCCAACAATGCCTCTCAAAGAAATGAGTGTGTCTATAGTCAAAAAGTGAACTTACCTATATGTAGTTGCATGCCAAATGCGAACAGTGCCATCTTCTGATCCTGTGATGATGATAGGAAGCTCAGGGTGAAAACATACTGCAGAGACATTATGTGTATGTCCTTCAAGTGTCTGAACACATGACTTTGTCTGTTAGTCCCATACCTATTTTCAGCAATCCAGAAAATATGTAAACAAGATTGCAGTGCAAGCACAGGTGCTCCAGTGGTGTGTAAGTAGAAAAATTCTTGAGGATTGTATAGAAATATACTAGAAAAAAATAATCCAAATAGATAAACCACTAATACCTTTGTTGTCTGACCATCAGACCCTGTAATAAGGTATGGTCTGTCACCTCCTGTATAGTAGTCAACACAGTTTACACCTTTCATGTGAGCCTCAAGTGTAAAATTTGGGTCTGGAGAGCCAAGGTTCCATATCTGTAATGTGCATCCCATATGTTTTTGAATATGCCAAATAGAGGAATAACAAGAATCGACATAACTGAGGCATCTTAAGAAATCAAACAGAAGCTTTCAAAGTCTCGAGTTTGCTTCATGCCGGGGATAAAAGAAATTTATCATATAAACTTTCCTGCCAATAGAATAGCAATACTAGAACCCTGAAATGACAGATAAATGCTGAATCTTGAATTTCACCTTGATGGTACGGTCTAGTGAGGCACTTGCAAATGTGTTGGTATCCTTGGGATTAAATGCAACTTGCATAACATAATGAGAGTGACCTTCAAAAATCTGAGTACATTGCCAACCTTTATCCCAGTCCCAAAGCTTGATTAGCATGTCATCTGATGATGAGAGTACATACGGAAGGGTTGGATGAACTGCCACACACCTAATATAATCAGTGTGTGCTTCAAATGATTTGACCTTGTCCATGGTGTTATAGTTGAAAACACGAATTATCATATCATCTGCAGCTGCTACAATCCACTGCTTTCGAGCTATAAACTTTGCTGATCGTACTTTCAGGCATTCAAGAATAGAAATTAGACTATTTATTTTTGATCTACTATTTATTTTCCAAGATAAACTGCAAAAGGAAACCCTGATTCATTTTGCATACCTGGAAGTTCTGTGACTTCAAAAGATTTCGCCAAAGTCTGTATGAACATTACAAGACAATAATAAGCTGAATTACTACAAACTGGAATTTTGTTCACTGCACATCTGGCATAAATGTCACTGCTTGTACTAAACAGAATGTGCCAAAATAGGAGAACCACAGTTCTGTCTCTGTCAAGCAAGAATGACTAAAAATTCGGAAAGACATGCAATTTTCATGCTTTATCATTTTTTCTGGAGAAATGCATCTGATATTAAATTACTAAACAAGAGAAAGATACATAAATATTATGGAGCCAAGTGGTCATGACAAGTGCCCCCTCCAAACATGGACTAATTGGGCAGGCATCTCCACTTGAGACCAACATCTAGAGGGTCTACATCTTTCCGAAAAATACCCATCGAAGCTAAGATCTATGTAGCCAAGTTAAATAAGTTATTAATTCTCCCCGTTTGTATGCAATAGGCAACTAATGAAAGGTTTCCGGGAATGAACTTTTCTATAAGAAGGAGATGCTTGTCAGTCTAATCACATCCTGCAAACATCTTGCTGCTTGCTTGATCATCCATTTATCACCAAAAAGGACACCCTTCCAATATAGGGGTAAAACAAAGAGAAAATTGCACACAACGACAATCCATGTCCGAAACACTCCTGCTACCTTGTAGTTCTACTTGGTATGATTAACAGTTTCCAATTATGGCAAACCACACCACAGCCATGTATAAATACTGTTGTGAAGAACCGAAAACCAAGATAGGTGGGTCTTCAAGGTGCTTTGGCAGTGTCACGTGATCTTGAAGGGTTCACTTCCATTTAAGACGATTGGCAATGGGATATCATGGCAGAATCTAAAGTCCATTAATGAACTTCTGTAAGACTATTTCCAAACTTTCCAAATAGGTCACTGTCACGGCAAGTTTAACTTAAACACACTATCATCCGGAATTATCTGACAAAGTGCAGTAATGTTCCTTTTTCTGGTGTTCCTTATGATATGGTTAGGATGGACTTTCAGAGTTGGGGGCAGACAGGTCACTGGTGCATGTTGGTGTCATCAGTGGGCCCAAGGGGCTTTTGGAAGGGTTTTGAGGAGTTTCTATGAGGTCCGATGGCATTCGCTTGGTATATTCCATCATCCGCACAGTTTGCCTTTCATTCCGGCACATTCCGACAACTTTCAGAAAACAAAGTTATTATTGGGCCTAACTCAATTAATTACGCTTAAGGTGGCATTCTGGGAGGAATATTTGATAGAACACCTTAGTGTAATAGCTCATTGGAACCACAACAAGAAGATCTACACAATGTGAGTTTCAGTGACCTGAGGAGACATTGTGGCGAATTTACCATTTTCCCGCATTAAAAAGAATATTTTAATTAAAATAAAAGAGGGAAAAGTGCTCCATGATTAAAATAATAATAGGAGGTTCTAGAGGGATCCATCATATCTATAAAAGAGGAGGAGGAGGCCATTGGAGGGCATCTTGGATTTGGTATTTTTTCTTGTATGATAGGTTGAGGACCCGGTTCTCTACTTCAACAGTAGCCCCAAGACGAAAACCCTCGGGTGATTCAGTGAGATTGCGAGAGTACCCATCTCCCATTGGCGAATTCATCGAAAATTCACAAGAGAACTCAGCAATGCAATTCAATTCAATTTGGAGGGCTAGCATAGCAATGTAGCAAATTATCTCAGAGGTCACCTTTTATCTCAGCTATTTTGGTTGTATGTGCATGTAACCCCAATTTACCCATTATAATAAAAGCTAGGAAATTTCTGGTTCATTGTGTTATTGGATTGCAATGCTCTATTTCTTTTATTTTACATGGCAATCTTCTGTTAATAAAATGTTGATTTTACAGTGAAATTTTGAGTTGAGTGAATTTCTGCAAATTTAGCAAAATATCCTGTTTAGGGCATTACAGCGGTATCGAAGTTGGTTTTCCTGCCAGCCTGAGGGTTTAATTGCAAATCGAGTTGCTCCAGATCGTTGCTGAAGAACACTCGTATGGCCAAATTCATCAAGTTCATCCTTGTCTGCAAATTTGTCATGCAAATATTCTACAAAAATTTTAGCAAATTGTTGTTGGCATAATAATGGTTCGACAAATTTGAGTTGAATGATATGAAACGATATTGTGAAAAGTCAAAAGCCATTCGTCGAATTATTGAGGGAGAAGTCAAAAGACGTCCACCGAATTATTAAGGGGCGCGTCATAAACTTCAAAACAAAAAAAAAAACTAAGGGACAAGTACTTGAAGTCGACCAACTCTGGGGTCTCCTTGGGTCGAATTTCAAATACTTACCGGAGGACAGGTTCGTAATTAAAATTTGTATGGGTTGTGTGAATTTTGTGAGGCCAAAAAGCGCTGAACATCTTGGTGATTAGAGGAGACCGAATTATTGCCAGTGTATTTGTTAGGCCGAGACTAAGCCGACACCCATTTCTATGGAAAGTCGAATGTTTTGAAGGACGTCATGGGAATTTTGGTGGGGCTGAGAGCCTTTTTCAGATTGAGATCTGATTTGTTGTCTTGCGCAGAGTTTGGTTAAGCATTGATGCCATACACCTACGCGTGGGTCAATTTTTTATGGTGATTTGCGCATGCAACGGAGGAACAATAAGCCAAGGTTGTGAGTTGGAATAGGCTCGAAATAGTGGTTGCATCGCAAGGGACAGAGCCATATGAGGGGTAGCCGCCAGAATCTGTGGAGCTGAGAGCAAACTGCCAAAGGTCGAATAACAGTAGTGCGTGTTTGTTGTCACCAATCGGGAGACGAAATACCGATGCGTCGACCTTACTAAAGTTAGTGTCACCACTTGTGCGATTTGAAGGGGGTACGTTGAGCTCTGATCATTGAAGACCTATGCATGAGGTTGGTGGTTTCCAACGTGTACAGGGGCCACTCAAGAGGCGGTTGTAGCCCCATTGTGATTGCGGGGAAGTCAACTCATATGCGTACACCAGCTCGATGATTGTTGTAGCCACAATTGCAAAGAGCGGTGAGCACATGCCGAACGTTGTGGGTTCGAAATCGAAATTGATAGTTGCCTTTGGTGGACAAAATACTATCGTTTGAGATGATATTGCAAAGGAGCGTCCTGCTGACTATGGTCAAGTTGTAATGTCCCTTCCGAAATTAAATAGTTACAGGTTTATTTATTCTACAATTCTAACAATTCTGGAGCCCATGGGACCCATGTGATTTTTGGAAAAGACTTAGGAAGGGAAAAGCGGCCGAAATGTTTTGTTGGCATATTGTGGGGGCCACCCACATGAGGAAATACGCACCACCTTAGAGGGAAGTTCGAATGAATGAGGAGGGAAAGTCGAATTGCTAGTTGGAGGGGGCCCACATGGGAAAAGAGGCCCACAAATTATAAATAGAGGAGGCTCAACCTCATTTGGTATATTTTGACATATTGAACTCAACCTTAGTTGCTCAAGCTACTTAGCCGGGTTACGGTGCCGTTTAGCACACGAATGTCTCCGAGCGAAGATCTCAACCCTTGCTTCGGTGGACTTCTAGTGCCACCATAGAAAGGCAATTCATACTACCTTAGAGGAGAGCTAGTCGAGTTTCACAGTCATATCATTCAGCGTTTGTCTCAGCCAATGCGTGTTTCTGGAGGACATAGAAGGAGAACACGTAGGTGTTGCTTGTGGGTTCATCCGGGCAGCAACTGTCAGGGGAGTTTGGGCATTGATGCTACAGTGGAGGATCAACCTTCCGAGAGAGTTTTGCAGCAGGAGGTTGCTACATTGGAGCAGTTCGATTTACAGTCACCTGGGCCTATGCAGAGAGCCATCACTAGGCTCATGTTGGAGTCGGAGGAAGCAATTGTAGAGCTAGAGCTGGCTGGGAGAAGTAGAAGATCACTTGGAGGGCCATTTGAGGAGGATTATTGGAGTTGGGAGAGCAGAGATTGGCAGCATCATTCACAGCAACAGAATTCAAAATTGGAGGAGGGCCAAGTTGTGAAGGGTCAATTGTTGAAGGTTGGAACCAAGGGAGACCTTTTCTGGGTTTCAGGCAAGGACCACTCCTAATTTTATAAAATTTTCTGGGCAGATCTAAGGGGTCAAACAATGGTCCCAACTTAGCCGACAGCTAGAGGAGCTAAGGGGAATTTGGGCCAAAATTCTAAGGTCAACATTTGGCCAATTCCTTCATGGGTTATTTTGGGTATTTGGTGGAGAGGTCGCGGTTAATTTTCTGTAATTTTTTGAGTGCCAGAGGTGGGGTTTCCAACAGCATCCTTGCAGCAGACAACAAAGTTTCACAAGGGCAGTGAAGGGCATCATTGCAACAGTTATTGTGCCATTTGAGCTTGACATATTACCACTTGTGTTTGATCACACTTGCCATTTAGGCAAGCCCAGGTGCACCATGTCCACATTATTGTACTTTTCTCCCAGATTATAATAAAATGGCTCAATTGTTGGATATTCCTGGACTTTTTATGGGTATGCACTGAATGTTTCAATTTTATGGTGTTGTTTTTATTATTTGCTTTGCATACCACTATTTTCCTTAGGTGGAACATTACAGTGGTATCAGAGCATGATCCTGGTCCAGCTATGGGAAACTAGCCAGAAGATCATGGAAGCTTTGGGTATGAGTGCACAGTGATAGGGGAAACCAGAGACAAACCCATGGCTCAAGGGAAACCCAGTATGCAAAAATTGTGGGGTAGATTCATTGGGACGATGAGAGGTTGGCCCAGTTGAGGAGGGTGACAGACCAAACCCATCCTCACCCTTACAGCAGAGATGTGAGAGGTGTGCAAGCCGTGGGGGAGCAGCCATCTACATCATGTGGGGAAATTCGACTAGATCAAGACACCAAACCTCCTGAATTGGAGCAGGCAAGATAGAGACAGTTAGAGGGTGAGACCAGGGGGCGCTTTTGCTAGTGGAGACCTAGCTTCAGATATCAGGAGTCGGAAGAAGAGGTTGAGCATGATGCTAAGAGGCCACGGGATGGTGAGGAGCACATTGACATACCCAGTGTGGCACATGAGTCACCTTTATTAGAGACCTCCTTGATAGCTCCAATTGGCACCTTGGTGGAGAAGATACAGCCTACACACATAGAGCCATATGTTGAGGAGGAGCCACCCATGGACGAGATGCCAACAGTTGCTAAGGTATCTGGAGTTGTGACCGAGTTTACAGGTGATAGATGCCCACGGCAGTTTCACCAGTTTCAGGCCAACCTTTTAGCATTAAAAAGGAAGGTTGCATTAGTGTGTGAGGCTATTCTGCAGTAGAACAAGGAGATAGAGGGCATGAAAGCGGTTTGTGCTGAGTCCACGGCCAAATTGACTCACATTGGGGGGCAGTTGGATTCCCTACTAGTGCAACTAGAGTGCAGGTTGGAGCGTGAGAGCAGCCCTTTTCAGGCATACATAGACGGGGTTGGCAGCGTTGTTATGTTACGTTGGCCCATTGGACAGAGAGAGACAGAGCTACCTAGTCAAATTGTATGTATTAACCAATATAGCGAGATGAACCCTGAGTTGTACAGGGTGTAGCACCCACATGTTGGGGTTCTATGTGCGGGAGTTCGTGCATTCGATCCCTCTCTTGGGTTGGGTGGCAAGAGATTTTGAGTTGGTAACCAGTGGAATGGGCTATGGAGATGGTAGTTGACCCAGGTGGAGCTCAGCAGGAGTTTCCAGGCACTAGGGATGCTGGAAGCCCCGACTGGCATTAGGATCCGGGAGGGACCACCTATCATTTCCCACGTATACTGGTTGACTACGACCTAACGGGTATAGTTGACCTAGCAGTCGAGTGTGCACCTCCGCTAGGAGAGTTTTGGTCAGCACCAGTGGCCAACCAGTTTTTGGGCAGACTCCTTGGGTTGTCTTGGTATGACAATTGTACACAGGGTCTCATAGTGATTAGCATACTCTGGCAGGTGTTTATCGAAGGAGGTGGAATTGGCAGACCACCAGACAGTGCCTTGTATGGAGCTGGGGATTCTTCGCATTTGTGTGAGACATAGAGTTTTGGTCAGCACCAGTGGCCAACCAGTTTTTGGGCAGACTCCTTGGGTTGTCTTGGTATGACAATTGTAGACGGGGTCTCATGGTGATTAGCATACTCTGGCAGGTGTTTATCGAAGGAGGTGGCATTGGCAGGCCACCAAACAGTGCCTTGTATGGAGCTGGGGATTCTTCGCATTTGTGTGAGACATAGAGTTTTGGTCAGCACCAGTGGCCAACCAGTTTTTGGGCAGACTCCTTGGGTTTTCTTGGTAT
>APFE031703556.1:52425-92008 GCA_000404065.3 Pinus taeda | reverse complement strand
CACATTCCCAAATGTACTTTCAGAGTTACTTAGGAGAAGACATGGTCCTCTCCCATTAATTTCCCAGTTTTATATTCATGTCACATTTCCAAATGTACTCCCAGCTTTACTTGGGAGAAGATAAGTCAAATGTACGGATGGATGAGAAGTTAATGACATTAATGAGAGGTGGGTGAGATGGAGAAGAGAGGGAGGGTATAAAAAGGGAACAGGGAAGGGAGAAAAGGGGGGATGTGGGGTCTTGCTCATGATTTTGGGGTTGGTTGTGATTTTAGGATTTGTTGTGATTTTGGAGACCTTAGGAACCTGTGGAGGTTGCTTGGGTTGTTGAGAGGAGGGAATTATTGTTCATCTTGGTCTGGATCATTCATCTTGGACACACACACTACATCTGGTTGGACTTGGGCTCGGAGGGCTAGGGAACCTATGGAGGTTTCCTAGGCTAGGAATTATTTCCTAGTTGTCGGGGAGGTAAATCAAGTTGGGTCCGTCAAGAAAAGCATTCAATAGGAGCAACAGAACAAAGGCATCTCCACCAGCCACCAGTACAGGTATTCCTCCATAGTTTACTTATGTAAATTTTATTAGAATATAAATGGTAAAATTTTATTTGTCTAAAAGTCTTGTAAGTGGGTAAACTACTGCTTCTTATTGAATTTTTTTTTTTTTTGAAAAAGATTAGTTAGTAGACCCTAGGATAGGGCTCTTACATTATTAAAAAAAAAACATTTGATGAAACAAAGTCAATGTCTGAAAATCTATAAACAATAATAAAAACATATATTAATATTATTATCAATTTTCATATATTTAAAGAAAATATAAAATCATACAAATTTATCCACCAAAAGTTATGTTCAATTAGTATTGAAAAACATAATATATTATAAATATTTTTCTTTAAAATATATCTTTATCTAGTATAATGAAATCTACCCTAATGTATAGACTTTTATATAGATTTGGTTTCACTAATATCCAATGAATTGTGAAATAAAGTTTGATATGTTTACTGGCAACCCAATTAATTTTTCATTTTCATAATCATATTCATATTTAAGGCATTTTCCTATGAAAAGAACTCCCTCCAATGCCACTTGTCCTTTTATATACCTTTGATTTAGGTGTTAGACTATAGAAATCGCCTCCAGATTAAAAATTGGTATTATTCAGTTACAATTATTTAAGGATATTTTCTTACCGCGTCCATAACCCAATGTTCCTCTAAATCTAGGCACTAAAGGCAGCGCTTCTGCAGGTTCTTTCAAGCTAGGCATTATGGGTGTTCCGATAGGTTCTTTCGAGCTAGGCATTACAGGTGCTCCAACAGGTTATTTTTAGCTAGATATTACGGGTGCTCTGACCGTTTGACAAAGATGGCCTTCGTGGGAGCCCTAGAAAGGATTTCTTGCAGGGGTCTTGAATCAATCCCTTCTACAGATGGGAGTTTTCCCCTTCCTCGCCCTCGGTCTGCCTCGAAAGCAAGGGAAAGTTCAGCTAATGTGACACCTTCTAAAGTAGAGGAGGAGCCATTGCGTGATGTATGGAGTGGTGATACCAATCCTTAGCCTCTCCCTTGGCTTACAAGCGGGAAACCCTTACTCACTTGCTCTCTCGGTAATGCTCCTCTATGTCGTCATTTGGTGGGTAAATTGGCTCCACGAGGGCTCTTCTTCATCATCATCTTCCTCTTGCGGTTGCTCTCCTTGCTTCATGCCTCTTATGAAAGTGGTTCATCTCCCCTTTTTTCTACGAGTTATGAGCTCTTATGAGACCCGTCTTGGTTTCTTGTTCGCAAGTGAGTGAATGGTTCTCAATCCAAGTTTGAAGGTGGTTTGAAATTGTCTTCTCATAAATAACCAAATGCTCCCCTTCTTTTTCGAGGTTGACAAATTTTCCAACAAGTCTGCAACTTATTTATTTTTCTTTTATTAATGCATGGACCCTGTTTCATTTCTACCCAAGAGTTTCTCAAGGAGGGTTTCAAATTTAGCTATGGCCGCTTCAATGACATTTAGGTAGTTCTAACTGGTTATTGTTCTATGTGAAATTGATGTACTGTTATTGTTGTTATCTGACGGTTAAACCCTACTCACTGTATGATATTTATAGTTATATTCTTGAACTTAAGTTATAGTTATGAGAAGCCTCAAACTTCTAGGATATAGGGAAATTGCATTTGAAGTTTATCAAATATTGAGAGTATAAGAAAGTATAATTCAATAAGGTTCCAAGGATGTGGACCATGTCAATAAGCCTTCAATTGTTTTTAGCATTTTTATTCTGTTAATCTTCTAATAAGGGAAATTTCATTTTAAGTTTATCAAATATTGAGAATACAAGAAAGTATAATTCAATAAGCTTTCAAATTCTCTTCCAACTTTTAGGTTGATTTATGTTTTTTAACCCCTTTTTATTTTACATATAAAAGATTGATAAAAACATTATTGAAATTTGAAATTAAAAAAATGACACATTCTTTGTATATATGAAATGATAGTGAGAAAAAGGCGTATGGAAAACATTAAAACGTTGACGATAAGTAATTTTTTTGTTGGCCTTGTATTTTGATGTTAAAAAAATATTTTAATATATTGGTTGTTTGTTAACATTGATGGATATAAAAATGGATGTAATATCTAATAAATTTTTAATTTTTATTTTTATAATATTTTAAATTAATTTTTATTAAATGTTTTGGAAATTAATTTATAAATTTGAAATAAAAAGAATGACACATTATTGTATATATAAATATTACTAGGAAAAAAGGTTGTATGGAAAACATTTAAAATACCAAATAATTAATTAAGTGCAGGAAAACATGTCTGCAGTAAATTCTTGTTTGGCCTTGCATTTTGATTATAAAAAAACTATTTTAATTATATTGGTTGTTTTAACATTATGGATATTAAATATTGATGTATATAAAAAAAATTAAGTTGTTTATTAATATTTTAAATAAATTTTTATTTTTTAAAAATTTATTTTGGCAAATTTATATTTATAAATTATTGATGTATATCAAAGAAATTTTTTTAAGGTTTGTTTTATAATATTTAATTAATTTTATTAAATATTGTGGAAATTAATTTATAAATTTGAAATAAAAAAAATGATACATTAATTTGTATATATGAAATGTTAGTAGGAAAAATGTGTATGGAAAACATTAAAATACAGAAAAATGTGTAGGGAAAACATTGACTGCCACTAATGTAGGGAAATCATTGATTGCCAATAAATTCTTTGTTGACAGTTTATATATATATATATATGTTGTTGTCAACATTAATGGATATTAAAAATGTGATGATGAACCACACTTGTTGGTTCAAAACGCGTCGGCCAAAAATTTCTCTTATGTGATTTCTACCGAAAGACTTTGCTTAAAAAATTAAGTTGGTTTTAAAATATTTTAAATTAATTAATTAATATTTTGAAATAATATTTACAAATTATTAAAATTTGAGTATTTAATTAGTTTTGTTGAAATACATATATATATATATATTATATATATATATATATATATATTATATATATATATATATATATATAATAATATATATAAATATTTTGCTAATGCAAGAGTCGTGCCTTCTATTCAAAACATTCAAATGGTAAAATTACAAAAAATACAACCAACCACAGACTAAACCATTTAGCCCAAGGTAAAAGCTTCACCAACTAGGTCCTAAAGACCCAAACAACAGACTCGTAGTAACTCAAATCTTAAAATAAACATTTCGTGAAAAGTCAAAAGACTTGGACCCACCAACATGCACGAAAAATATACCCTGACCCACCAACCTGCATACTTTTCCTTGACCGTCAATTCTCCTCGCCAGATCCAACGACAGAGGATAATATTGCATGACCTAAAAGCACGAAGAATTACCGCACGATAAAGGACCTGGACCCACCAATATGCACACTTATTCTTGACCGTGGATTCACCTCTCTTTTGATCCTACGATTGAGGATCATATCGCATGAGCCAAAAGCATTGAGAATTACCACGTGATGAGGCCGGTATTATCTCCTCTCCCTTGGCCATGTGTTTCTTAGTGAGTGGAATTGCTCCTAACTCCGAAATACCGCTTCTGGCTTGAAGGGCATGCGAAAAACCAGAAACCACCCCGAGAGAGGTATTGCCACCATAGAAAGTAATGTGGGGGTTTTGAGTTTGCCGAGAAAGCCTGGACTTAGGCCCCTCGCACCATCCCAACTCCTCGGCGCATGAACCAAAGGAAGATGAAAATCCATCCATCCAGCCGTCCATCCAAGAAACATCATCTACCGAGCACCTTCCACCTGAGACTTCTGGGTATGTGCTTACCTGGGTTGAGGAGGCAGACAAAGACTTGCATCCCAAATATGACCTCACTTGTGAAATAACACTTCATAATGAATCCAAATCAACTAGACCCCATCTCTGTGGCTCTGTTTCGAAACATCATTCTGTCCTCATCAGCTTGATCGAGACAATGCTCCCTTCATCTATTCTGAGGCATCTCTTGCCAACTCAACTTGACCTTGCTTTTGGTACAGAGCACGCCTTGACTGACCAGAATGTCTGCCAATTTATTTGTCGTCCTTCGCACATGGTAAAACACACGGTACGTAAGCACAGGAGGTGAAACTGAATCCTTTGAAAGACCTGAAGTAGCCTCCAATGTTTTGAGACTTTTTCCGGCTCTGTGCCACAAGAGATTCTCTTGACCGAGTTAATGATTAACTCAGAAGCAGCTTCAATTATTATATTCTAGAGATTATCCTGCTTCAGGAATTTTAAACATTTCTCAAGTGCCATTAATTCTTCCATATCGTTAGTAGCTCGTCCCAAATAGCAATGGAAAATAAAAAGGATGTAGCCATTTTCATCCGTTAACACCCCTCCAAAACTAGCAATACCTGGGTTGCCTTTTGAGGCCCCATCAATGTCGTATTTTAAAAAACCCCGAGGGGGAAGATGCCAGTAATCCTGCTTATTGTCCAATTTCATTACCTTCCTATCCATGCCTTGTGGTAAAAGCCCCTGCATACCCAACTGAAGAAGTATCTGCATTTCAGCTTTTGAAGGTGGATTCTTTGGGGAAGTTCACACTAAAGTACCTACTGTCTCCTTAAGATGTCTTAATATCTGCTCAATAATGCGTTGGGAGGAAATTTTTTCATTTTTGAAGATTCTATTGTTCATTTCTTTCCAAACATTCCATATTATGAAGCTTGGAGTTAAAGCCCAAGCTGAGTAAAGAAATTCATAATCAGAGAAGTTTCGTCTCCAGTTATTTAGGGTATTGATAATGCTTCCTTTGTCCCTGTCTGTCTGTTGGAAAATTGTGGCAAAATTATCCCATAAACTGGAGGTGAAAATGCAATTATTGAGAAGGTGCTCCATTGTTTCCTCTTGTGCTTCACAGAGCTGGCATCTAGAAGGTCCCAGAAAACCCCTCTTCCGAATTTTTTCCCGAGTCAGAATTTTCTTATGATGTACCAGCCACATGAACAATTTGATTTTCATCCATCCTTGATGCCTCCATAGGTTCTGCCAAACCCTGTCCGGTACATTGGAGTCCAACTCAAGGATTATGCTATTTGCCTCCTTAAGATTGAAGGTACCTTCATTATTGTTGCCCCATCTAAGTTTGTCATGCCCCTCTGAAAGTAAAATTTTCCTTTGGTCCAACATTGTCAGAAGTGCCTCAGCTTTTTCTTTTAAGGGGCTATCATCCCTATAGTCTATATTCTTCTAGGTTCTCCATTTTCCTTCACTATTGGTTTGATCTCAAAAATATTTTACCCTAAGTAACCCTTTGGTATCAGTTTCTTTCTTGAGGTCCAGAAAGTCCTCTCTTAATAGTGTAGGTTGTTGCTTCCATTTATCCTCCCAAAATAAAGCGAGATCACCCTCTCTGATTTCCTAGAAGCTATTTCTTTGTACTAAGCCTCTATTCTCCCAGGCCTTATTCCAAATGTAGGAGCCTTTTATGATGCGAGTCATCATTATGTGATCATTATCTTACCAAGTGTTGGCGTATTTTTCTTTCCAAATACTAGCCCACTGAGCCTTTGGATCTTTTATCCAACGCCACCATAATTTTGCCTCTAAAAATTTGCTTCGTACTTCTGAATCATCCAATCCAAGACCCCCATGGTTTTTAGGTTTGCAACTCTTATCCCAAGCTACTAAGGCCCATTTCTTTCTTTCCTCCCCCTTACCCCAAAGAAAGTCTCTTTGAATGGTTCTAAATTGTTGCAAAACTCCTTTTGGAGTTGGAAGGGCTGAAAGCATGAAGATGGGGATTGATTGAAGTACAACTTTTGTAAGCACCAACTGCCCTGCCAAGTTTAAAGATCTAATAGTCCATTTCCTGATTTTATCCTGCATCTTATTAATCACTAGCTCCTAAATGCCCTTTTGCAAAGGTTTATCAGTTAGAGGAACTCCCAAGTATTTGGAAAGAAGGACATCCTTTTGAAAGCCCTGAATTCTGGAGATATTTCTTTGAATAGCAATATTAGTATTAAAGAAAAAAATCTTAGATTTGGAGAGATTTACTTCCATACCTGTAGCCATGGCAAAGTCACACAGGATTTGTTTATAAGCTAGTGCTTCTTTGACCATGGGGATTACCTTCAACATAGTATCATCAACAAATTGTTGATGGGTCAAAGCCTATCCAGTCTCAGAAAGTTGGAGACCCTTGATGTTACCAACTTCTTTCGCATGCTTGATAGACCGACCAAGTCCTTCCATCATGAGGATAAAGAGAAAGGGAAAGAGCGGATCTCCCTGCCTGAGGCCTCTTGAAGGAGTAAAAATATTGGAAGGAGAACCATTAACCAGAATTGAAAAGCTAGAAGAAGTTACTAGGGCCATAACCCATCTTACCCAGTTATGATCAAATCCAAAGGATAGAAGGACCTTCCTGATATAGGTCCAATTCAGCTTATCGTAAGCTTTGGCTAGGTCCAATTGAATAATCATTCCGGCCTTCCTATTGCTTAACAATGAATGCACCACCTCATGCGCTTGAATGATGTTATTGAGATTTTTTCTACCCTCCACATAACCTAATTGCTCCACAGAAACTAGAGTAGGAAGAAGGGGTTTGATTCTATTGGAAAAAACTTTGGATATTATCTTGTACACCACATTGCACAAAGCTATGGGTCTAAACCTATCTGGAGTCTGAGCATTGTCCTGTTTGGGGATCAAGGAGATGAAGGAAGTATTGAGCATCTTGAAAATGGTTCTATTCATCCTGGAATCCTCCAATACATTCATAATATCTTGTTTAACAATGTTCCAGCAAACTTTAAAGAAATCCACATTGAAACCATCAGGGCCTGGTGCTTTACCATTCTACATTTCTTTGATGACCTCACTAACCTCCTCTTCAGTCACTACCCTATGAAGATTGAAATTATCCTCTCTTGTTACTAGCCTAGGTATATGCCTTGTTAAGTCCCTGATAAAATGATCTCTGTCTGAAATGGTTTCCTTTGCTATACCTCAAAAGTGTTGAATTAACACAGTTTCTATATCTTCATGGGAATTAAGTAGATGACCTCCCTCATCCTTGATCGAAAAGATCCTATTATGAGATCTATTCACCATGGAGGATCTATGGAAAAATCTATTGTTTCACTCCCCTTCTTTTAGCCATTAAACTCTAGATTTTTGTCTCCAAAATATTTCTTCTTGTTTACATAAGTTCTCCCAGTCTTGACGATGTTTGGTGACTTGATCATTTCTAATTATGTCAAAGCCATCCATGATAAGGGCTTGATTGAGTTCCTGCATTTTGTCTCCAACAACTTTTTTTCACTTCAAAATATTGCCAAATTCATTCTTGTTCCAGTCTTTGAGTCTGAGCTTGATGTGCTTTAGTCTTTTGTGTAGTAGAAACATTCTTGTGCCCTAAATATGCAGATCTTCTGTCCACTATTTTGTAACGTTGCTGTTGAAATCTGGGTGGGTGAGCCAGATGTTCCCAAATCTTCTTGGGGGTACTAATGCCTTGAACCTCAAGTTGTACAGGCCAATGGTACGAGCCTCCAAAGGGGAGAATTCTCATTATCATTTCCTTGTCAGTGAGCATAAGGTCCTCTATGATTATGAATGTGTCTAACTTTGAGGCTACTTGAGACTCTCCTCCTCTTTTATTGTTCCATGTAAAGAGGCCATTACTCATATCAATGTCAACTAGCTTCATATTATCTATAAAAGTTTGAAATGCTATAGAGTCTTTGCTTAAAGTTTTGGTTCCCCCTTTTTTCTTCGAAAGTGATATGATCATGTTGAAGTCCCCACCCATGATCTGTGCTACTCTTGCATGTCTATCTCTTAGTTCCACAAGAGAATATAGAAACTTGAGTTTATCATCCAGTCTTTGGGAGCCATAAACATTCGTGACCAGATAAGTCTCCCTATCTCCCACAGGCTGAATAACCACTGATAAATAATTTCTAGATGCCTCAGCGTCTATTATGCCAATCTTTTGGGGGTTCCAAAGAGTGAGTATGCCTCCTAATGTATTATCTGCTTTGACTTCTAGAAACTCAAATTTATTAAGCCATTTGCTGTGAATTTCTTTTATTTGTTGAATGGAACATTTAGTTTCCTGGATCAAGATCATATCCGGAGCTTCTTGTTTCATTCTATTGCTAAGTTTTCTTTGTTTCCTTTTACTACCTAGACCTCTGATATTCCAAGATGTGAAATTCATTATGAAAGATTTGTAAAGGAGTAGCTGGTTAGGTCTTTCATCTTACCTAAATCTATCATTAGCTTTCCACATTTCATCAATAACTCATTCTGCTTTTTTCTGCCTCTTTTCTTTCTTGAGTTTCTAGGAGCTAATCCTAGTGTGGTTTTCGTAGTTTTCACACCTTCATTGCCCTGCCTTTCATTGTTTCTTTGCCTTTCCAGCCCTTTAGCCTGATTTTTCCATAGGAGCAGCTGCTGTACTCTGTAGAACTCTTCTTGAGGTAGTGAGTCTACCCCTCCCATGGTCCCCTGTTTCAAGAACCCTTCCAGATCTAGGTGTTCTCTATCAAGAATCTCCTGCAATTCATGATCCTCCATTTCCATCTCACTCTGGGTCATTTCTTAGTCCATTTCTAGTTCTCCATTGCTCAACATAGTCTCTTTCTGTTTATTAATATCCTGTGTTTTTTCACTATCTTCTTCTTTCTCCTTCTCCCCTGGGCTTCCTTCCATTACCTGATCTACCTTTGTTGTATCTTCCTCTTCTTCGAGTACTTAGAACCTATTCAGATTGGCCTGTTGCCCTTCTGTTTGATGTTGCTTCGGCCCCCTTTTGCCCAGTTTTCCTCTATATCCCACTTTGTGAAAGTTTTCAGTATCTTTCACTGTGGTAGCTTTACTTTTGTTATCTATTTTACTGAGAGGGCAGTCTCTAAATAGGTGCCCATGTTCATGGCACCTGCGACATCTGAAAGGAATATGTTCATAATCTACTATTTGCACCCATTCTTCATCAAAAACTTCCAAGATGGCCTCATCCGGTAGAGCTCCAGAGAGATCCATCTCCACACATATTCGTGCGAAGGAAGTATATATTTCCCCTTCTGGTGGCCTTAGAAGCTTTGACAAAATGCCCTAATTTTTTTCCTATGGCAGTTAATGATTCTGTTTTCCAGTAATCAAGAGGTAGGGAGTAGAGTCTTACCCAGACCATGACTGAAGTGAAAGTCTCTCGCTCTGGGCCAAAATTCATCATCCACGACCGCATATAGAGATCTGCTACTGCATAGAAGTATGGCCCTCCTTCAAACACCCTGTCTTTGTCCTCAATATTTATAAAGACCACAATGAAGAAACCCTTTGACCCGAGATGTAGGTCTATGCTTCCTTTTGGTTTCCAGTGGTATTTAATCCACACTTGTAGTGCCTTTTCAGTGGGCCATAATCCCATGAATTTACAAATGACGGCATAGGTTCACATGTGGTCCCTGTGCGCCTGCAGAGCAGGATCATTTAAAACTACTCTGGGTGTAACCTCACCCTTGGGTTTACATGGCCCCTTTTGAAATTTGTTTTCTACTCCCTGTTTCTTGTCTTCTTCCTCATTTTCTTTTGTTCTATTGTCCTCCCTTGTTTGGGTTAAATCTTGTTCCTCTTCCATGTTCCTTTTCCCTTCTCCTGAAGGGCCTCTAACAGTTTCTATTGGTTTCTTACCTCGGTTGACCATGGCCTGCCTATAGGAGGGAGTGGAGCTCCCCCATTTGTTCCCCTCCATGGAATTCAACACTTGTAGAAGCTTGAAACCCTAGCTCTTCATCCTCAAACCTCCTTCCTTGGTCCTCAGGCTTCAAGGGCTAAGCATGTAATCATTTCTTCTATTTTCCTATATATATATATATATATATTGTTAAAATGTTTAGATAATATAATATAAGGGCATTACAACATCTCTTCCATACTAGGTAAAATATGCTATTTTAAAGTAGGATGCTATGGAAAAATTTTACATTTTGACTTAGTCAAATTACATAAAATAAAAATAAAATTATACTAATATTTATTCATTTAAAATTGCAAATATACATACTGGGTGAAATAAGCTATTTTAAAGTAGGATGCTATATAGAAATTTTACATTTTGATTTAGTCAAATTACATAAAATAAAAATAAAATTAAACTAATATTTATTCATTTGAAACTACAAATATACATATTGGGTGAAATAAGCTATTTTAAAGTAGGATGCTATCCAAATCACTATGGAAGCAATGTTTCTTCTCCTATCTTGTTATGTAGAAATTTTACATTTTGACTTAGTTAAGTTACACAAAATAAAATTAAAATTAAACTGATATATATTCATTTAAAAATTCAGATAAAAAATTTATGCTTTTGTTTAATTTTAGATGAAAAATATACTTACTCATATCAAATTTACATTACAATGAATAAGAATTAAGCCTATCATATGCAAATTAACAAGGTTTCAAATTTCTTTAGTAATTTTATTATGTTAAGCTTCTAATAATGTAGAGCATATGAGAAGCCTCCAAACTTCTAGTATACAAGGAAATTGCATTTTAAGTTTATCAATTATTGAGAGTATAAGAAGGTATAATTCAATAAGGTTCCACAGATGTGGACCATGTCAATAAGCTTTCATTTTTCTTGTAATAGCTATAAACCTGAAAAACTACGGAATATACGTAATTAATTTTTTTTTACATAAAAACAATATCCGGCCTTAAGTATTGGACCGTGTCATAGATTACAAAAGTTATTAATGCATAATTGATTAAAGTCCATAGCATCGGACATCACTTATATAAATTTTGTGTGTGATAATATATTACACAGTTATCAAGGTATATATGGTTGTTAATATTTAATGCACACATGGCCTCTGGTGGGGTAGCCGTCCCTACCTAGACCTTTGCAAACCACCCCCTGTACGCTGGGACACGCAACATGCTGGTAACCAAGATTGTTGCATGCTTCCGTGAGCTAGTGCCGATCTCCTGCAACATTTGTCTTGTTTCATGTCCGTTGATCTCTGTCAGGTGATCTGACGATGGGGAGGGTTTAGGGTCTAACCCCCTAACCAATTTTTCGCACTCGGCCGATGGTGGAATCATTGTTGTCATCGACCTGTGGTATTATGTTGCTCTACAATGGCATGGTCTGGTGAGGGTTTTAGGCCGACAAAGAATCCTTCTGTGGTTTGCCATGGGTGCTATGGATAGTCCTGCAAAAGATGGTAACCCCGACGGATTGATATTATGTGACTTCGATTATCTGCATTGTGTGAATTTGTCTTTCACTTGGAGTCTCTGCCTGGTGCCAAATTTAATGGATTGCCTCCATCATCCACGGGTGGCTCAATGGGATTTCGTTACTGTTGGGAATGCTATGCTTCGAGGACCATTTCCGGAAGGTAAACACACAGACTTTACAGTTTTGATTTTTTCAAAGGTTTCCCTATGGTTTGCTAATAGACTCTAGCTTCCACATTATTTTAATGAAATATTCGTTGTGAAGCAGGTGGGCTACTCAAAGCTGGAACCCTCCAATATCAAGTAAAATGCATCTCCTCTTGGTATCGTTCTTTTAACATATTATGCAATTTTGTGCAGATACTGACTCCATGGTTTTGGGCGTTTGTGTGTAGGTACTCTTCCATGTCTACTTAGATAGTCATGTGACTAGGAAAGTGTCCCTCAAGGTTTTAGTAGCTTATGAATTCCATGGTTATTTCTAGGTTGGAACATCTTACCTCTGGTGCATGAACATTTAGCTTCTAAAATGATTAACTATTCGATGACAGGGACTATGTATCGAGCTAAGCTTTAAGCTGAGACTTGTTTAAGTTTGTTTTTAATTAACTAAATCTATAAAGGAATGGCCAAAGACTATGCACAACACATGTAACTTTGTAAGCGATCAACATTTGGTCGACTGCGAGTTTTTGTGGATATTTTCTCTATTGTACATTGTTTTGAGTTAAGTTATACATTGGATGGTATTTTAGGGGTTTTTGGTCATGTGAACACATTTAGGATGTCGATCCATTCTGAAATGTAGCATTGTTATTTATGTTATTACAACAGTGAAATATATTTAATCAATATTATTGTGTCTCATTATTTGAATGACAATGTAGTTATTTTATCTCTGATTTAATGGTGGGCCGAGATTACCTCTATTTCCTTGCCCAGGGTATTAGTAGTTTAGCGAGTTTATCTTAGTTCATTTGACATTTCCAGAACCATGAAAAATTCACTAAATTTCCCACTAAAGGAGTCTTCAAATACTCTTCATTGTTGTTTCATACGTTCCTGTATTATCAAATAGACAAGATCCCAGTGAAGATTCAAAAAACAGATACCAAGGGAAAGGAAAGATCAGTCATCTACTGGACACCCTTGGTCCATAGGTATACCACAACATTCACATACAATGACTTCATATATTGTTTTGTTCACCCTATCATAAACATGCTGACTTCAAGCACTCAACCTAGAATCAATATTGAGATCAAGGGAGTACTGCAGCTAGGAAAGAATAGAAAAGTAGGAGACTGCTACCTCTACCAGAATCATACTGAAATTAGGATCTATGGCTATGAGTTACCCCCCTAAAAATTTCCTAAGTATCTCCCAATGAGAATATTTGCCATGGAATACTTCAGGGAAATGATAGGTGCAGATGGGGTCAACTTCCTAGATGTTAGGAATAAAACATAGTTTAAGATGAAAAACCAAATGGGCCCTTTCATCTACAACACCAGTGAGGTTGGGCTTGAAGCTAATAAGATACTCCAGCAATTCAATTTCAAGAATAGTTTCATTTGGCATTATGACCCTCATGGGGTTATAAAAAAAGTCAGGCAAAAGGTCAAGCTGGGACCTTACATCCACTACCCAAGGCCTGACATTGAACAATATGCTAATCAGTCAGAATGGGTAGGGAACACATTGATAGTTATGGACAACACAGTGGTGGATGTGGAGAACACAATGATTGACTTGGAGAAACAATTTGACAAAAGCTCTTTCTTGTAGGTCCCAGAGTTGTAAGAGCCAATGAATATCTCTCCCATCATTCAGACTCCTGTCAATGTGGAGAAGAATCCAAAAAGAAACAGGGAGGAAGCATCAAGCTCTACAATGGAGACCACTGATCAACAATTCCAACTAAGCAAAAGTCCCAAAATGACTCCAGTGTCCAAACACGAGGAAAACATTGCATCAACAGAAATGATTGATATTGATGCAATGGGGCAAAGTAGTAGACAAAAAACTGAGACTGTTGCATCAACAAAAATGCAACAACCCTCTTCTTCAAACACCCAAATTATACAAAGATAGAAGAGTGTGGAGGTGTCTTCCTTTGTCAGGCCAGCTGACAAGGAAGCAGATATCAAGGAAAGGTTCAAGGAGACTAAAATGAGGAATGAAAAGCTCAAGGCAGATACTTATGCCAAGTACTTGCAGATGACACCACCAAATCAAAATAGATTGATGTCAGCTTTTGACATCAAAGAAGGAAGGATGTAGGTGTCTTTCCTATAGCCTAAAACCACAACAGACTACAAGAAGACCAACCTTGAGGTCTTAGTGAGGGATGTGCATCCCATAGATCAAATAGAATTTCATAAAGAGGCCGGAGAGATGATCTACTCCACACTCATAGCAAAAGTAATGGCAGTATTCAAGCTCAAGGACTCATTAGACAATGTGACAACAATACAAACTGGAAAAATCATCTTCCAGCACCAAAGACACAAGGATCAAATCCTTAGAAGACCTGATCATTGAGCTGGGCCATGACCCAAAGTACATCAAGGCTACTGAACAGTTAATTAAGAAGAAAAATTAAGACATTGCAGCTCTTAAGAAACAGCTCAAGCTACCTCAGTCAAAACACCCTCAAACAAAAGAAGTCCTGGAAAGCCAAACAAATCATGAAGAGATGATGGACTTGGTGCTACAACTCAATGACCAGTTGAAGCAAATGGAAAAGGAACTAGATAACTTGATCCAACTAAAACAAGCTAGTCTAGATAGTGCTCCTCCAACTGTCATTCCTATAGTGACCACAGCTGTGCCTTCCACATTGGCAGCACCATTAGCTCCCAATGGTCTAATGACAACTGCATTTCTAACAACAACAACAACTACATCAACAACGACATCAACAACAACAGGTACCACAGGTGATGAAGCGAATAGGCTGGTCAAGGCAATGGAAGAAATGTCCATTCAGACCAAAGAAATGAACAAGTTAAAAGAGAAACTTACCAGCCTAGAGACAGATTGCAGGTGAACCTAGATCATGCAGAAGGAAGAAAAACAAAGGGCTACTAGAATGAATGAGAGAGTGAAAAGCCTGGAGAAAGAATTAACACTAAGTGAGCCTTTGGGAAAGACCAAACAATTATTATGGGCCAATATCATTGACTTTGTCAATGATATTTGACCATCTATCCAGGTCATTTTTAAGCAGATAGACTTAATCAAACAAGCTATAGAAGCCATCTAGAATGTCAAACAAGAGCTTGGAGAAATTCCAAAGGAAGTAGTAAGAATTATTCAATTCCTCAACTCCAAGAGCAAATATGAGCTACAAGAACTTGACATACCTGACAGGACAGGTAAAATTTTGGAAGTCAAGAGGATCCTAACCAAGATAAATTCAATGTTAAATTTAGAAGATAAGTGTCAAACCATGCAACTAGCCATTGACAGGTTTATGACCAAGTTTGAGCTTTTGAGAGAAAAGGGACTACCTAGTCCCTTGGTCATAAATGATAAATTGATGACACAGGGGGAGTACAACAAGAAAATCAAAGAAGTAGCCAAAGAATAGGTCATGACTACATCAATGAGTGGTATACCAACTGGCAGAGTATTATACCAGACTTTTGAAAATCTATTTTACCTCCAGCATGAGGTGAAACACTTATTTATTAATAAGCCTAGTTTTTCGAAATAGAGGCTGATGAGATATATATGAAAATGTTCAACATCCAATTACTAGATGAAGAAACATGGAAAAAACTTTATGATTTACTGTAGTAAAAGAATAGTACAAATATAAGTGCATAGTAAAAAAGTAAATGAGCATGGTAAAAGGATGAAGACAAGTTAGCACAGTCAAAGTGTATCAGGTGAAAGAGCATTAGATGAGAGATGAAAGTCAAATAGACTATCCAACGTGAAAGCCAAACATCCTGCCAACATAAGGGATAAAAATCAAAGTCTACAGCCAGCAGAACCAAAATAAAAGGGACAACATGAAATGGTTCAATAGCTGTCTCTATCTTCTTGCAAGAAGATATTTTCCTTTCCTAGATTAATTCTCAAATTAGATTGAGATATTTTGCAATAATTTTTTTGTATAACTAGTTCAAAATTCGAAGTATTACGGTGGATTATTTTACATTTGTAGAGTTATGGTGATCTTGAGCCTAAGGGTGATTGTACTATTTTCAAGTCAACAGACTGGAGCAAGTAATAAAAGAATTTCGCTACAAGATTCATGAGATGAGCCATTTGCAGTGAAGTACTTTCTTTGTGTGATTGTGTTACCTTTCTTTTATGTTTTCATAATCTTAAATGTGTTCTAAAATCTAAATGAATTAACTAGAAATATCATGTAGAATTTGTTTAATTACACTTTGTTTTGCATAGTAATTTATTTACATGTTTTCTTCTGATACCTGGATTTGAGAGCCCTTAATTTCTCTCCCATCCCAGATGACTTCTTTCATTTCTTCCAAATTCTGGCGTAGGGAACCCTTAATTGCTTCCTGGATCAGATTTGAAGCCATTCATCATTTAACCTCTGAGATTTGTAGTAACTTATCTATCTTGCCCTGTAGACATTGCTTTTAGAACTGAATCCGGTCTTGTTTGTCAGACATTCGACTCCATAGCCCAATGGTATAAGCCAATATTTTGTCCATCTAAGTAGATCCCAACACCAAATTTTCAAAACAAAACCCAAGTGCAAGCAATAACTAGCCTAAAATCATATTAACTAAACAAAGTTAGATTATAAAGAGAGAGCCCTCTCTGAGCATTAGGAAGGCTAAGTCCTGATCTCCAAAAGTGGTTTGTGGTTACCTTTAGTTTTTTTTTCTCCTTACTTCAAAGAGTTATAAGAGTGATAACAACTCCCTGCCACTGCCAAGTCTTATCTACTATGCCACTCTCTCAGCCATCAATCAAGTAATGCATCAATGGCATCATCCGTTTCCAGGTAAGGCAAGTCATACCATTTATGTGCCCCTCTGCGCCCTGATAGCCACATGGTGAAAATCTGCTTTAAACTTTGTGTAGCCCTCTAGGTTGGAAAACACCATAGGCAAAAACGGCGGTTTGCAATTGATGGCCATGCGGATGTTCATCTCCATCAAGATCCAGAAGATATTGTTGTTCTTGATTTGTTGCACATCCTTGGTCGCCCACAGCTATGTGTACTTCACTGCTTCTGGTAGGTCCTGCACAACCGAAGGGAATTAGCTGTTCTCTAGCAGCTCCCATGCTATCAACACAATAAACATCAAGAGCCACGTGTAATGGAACGTCTTGCTAAGCTACTGTGCCTCGCGGTAGTTCGTAAGGAACTGACCGCGGAGATAGTCTGCCCAATTGAACTGAACTCCTTCGGTACACTGGGCTGCTAACACGATGATAGGTGCTGGCACCTCATTGACATGACACTTCCTCGTCACCTTCCCTACTAAAATCTGCACAACCACCTTTACAACAGGTTAACAAGATGCTAGACATGGCATATCCACGTGGTGTCTTTACCAGCTTAAACTTCTCTTTCATGGCCTCTGCAAGGGCCTGCTCACCACCTTTTTTGCCTAATATCATGGTTGGATTTTCTCATGTATAGGGAAATCGCGTGATCTTGTGGATCAATTTGTCAGTGATGGGTATTGGCTCCTCTAGCCACATACACCCAGCATGCACCAAGCATAGCAGCTGCTTGATGACCAATACTGTAACTGGGGTGTGATTGTAGTGCGGTACCCATAGTAGATTGAGCAAACCTGCCTTGTTTACTCATCTGAGCCACCTTCATGGCTCCAATGCAGTCATTCCGATGGTTATATCGATAATGTGACGCATCAACTGCTCAGTCACCAAGTGAGGGAACTTCTCATGGTCAGCCAAGTCTGAGTCTTCAAGTTTTAACAAAGGAACCCGTCCCAAGCGCGGTCCTTCAAAAGAAATTTCATTTGGTAGTAGACGGGTTTGCAAGGGGACGTTCCTCTCATCGATATCTTTTGGCACCTTGGTCTTTCCCTTGCGTGGAGGGACGTACTCAGGCAACCGAGTGATAGGGTCAGCACATTAGGCTTCAACTTCATCCACATCTACTCCAACATCCTCATCATCCATCGGGATGTCTTCAATTTCTTCCTCCTTTGGTTCTAGATTGATGGCTTTACCCTTCCCCTGTGTGGTGGGCTTGTCCTTCGGTGAGTTTCTTCTTGGTGATGTGTGCACTGGTATTGCAGGCTGATTGCCCTTCTTATCCTTCGTGGTCTCCTTGGTTGGGGTGGGCTTTGGTCTTAGTGTCCTTGGTGATTTGGGGACTTACGCTAATACTTCAACAACCTTAGGAGCAACTTCTTCGGTGTCCATATCAATTTTTGGCACTGACTCCTATGCTTTGGTATCTATAGCTTTTGTGGGTGCCAACATGATGTTCTACAAGAACTCCTGTGTCACCTTCGGAAATGTCTCAAATACTGAACTAGCTATCAGAAATTCGAAGTGCTCGCGATTCATGTGTGCTTGAGAGCTCAACAACTCAATCCTCGAAATGCCAAGTGTTTTTCACTGGACAACCACCTATAATTTATAGGGCATTTTGAATTCAAATCTGATTGTTCCCCCCAAATTCGGTTCATTAATGACAAATTGGCAGTAGATTTTCAAGGATCTGACACATAAATTTCATCTTAAATGCTGGTCGCCCACTCCATTTGGCCACATTTCTATCATCAAATCATGAAGAGTGACTTTAACGATCACTTTTCGACTGAACTATGCGATTTCTCCCTCGGTAACGCAACTCCCTTCATGCTGCCATGAACCCTGTGACAGTTCCTTGCTTCGCAAAATCCTCCAATCCGTAGCTCCCCAACCTGGGAAATGTAGTTTGTAGTCCCGCGTCTCCTTTCAGCTACTTGGAGCACTAAGAATGTGATACCTTAATATAGTCACATGGCTGGACCATCAGTGTATGGCTTCAAGCGACTGCAATTCACCTTTCCTGGGAAGGGATCTCCATTCAATTTGACCAACTGAGTCGCTCCTCCATCGGTAATCTCCTTAATGACATAGGGCCCTAACCAGTGCATTCTGAATTTTCCTGAAATTCATCAAACTTGCTGTCATATAAGAAAACCAGGTCATTTACCTTAAAGGTGCACAACTTAATGTGCCAATCATGCCATGTTGTTTCATGCTGCTTTTGGACCTGTTAGTGAAATTGAGCTAAATATCTCTCTTCCTCAAGCTCAGCCGGCTGTGTGAGCCTCTCTTCCAGGGCTCCGCGATCCTTCATACCCGTGAGTGCCACTATGTGCAAACTAGGCACAATGTATTCCATGGGCATTACTGCTTCAACACCATAAACAAGCCTAAAGGGTGTTTGCCCAGTTGATGAGCCCCAAAAATGGGTAACTTTATGGGCTCATTTTGCCTATTATTCTCGATTAATCCACCATTCTTCATAGTTTTATGCATGCTTTTGAATATGTTTATGTTAATTGAATGAATGGGAATAGTCACTTGGCCACAAAGTCTAATATGTGCTTATTGCAGATTTTTGGACATCTTTTGGACCAAGGTCAGGCATTTATGAGCAAATTGGCAGTCAAATACGAAGGAACAAGGTTGATGATTTATAGGAGGGGTCTCTTCTACACTAAATGACCCCTTCCTTGACTTCTCCACCATCAGCTCGGAGTTCAACAACCCACCAAAGATGATTTCAAGGGGTAGTCGAGCAGGTTTAGTGAAGTGGCTGATTAATTGCAGTTTTGGTTAGCCAAGCTCCTAAACTTAAGGAGGACTGTTGGGAGTCCTCATTTTCATAATTAGGAAGGCTTCAAGCCTTGGTAGTTTAGCTCTTGAATATATTCTTTTCACACTTTAGTGCAACTTTGCATTCAACTCATTTTTCGAGCTCTTTCTGTAGACAGTTTTGTGACATGACTATTATTTTTGATAAATGAAGATGAGTCTCACTTTGCACCAGCTTTGAGCTTTCTTAGGAGGCCCACCATCTTTTTGGTGCCATTACCAGGGAAGCGTCAGAGTATTTGTGATTGCTGCTTTTCTTCTATTTTCTACTGCAATATTCTGCTACGTAGTTTATTTCAGCAAGAGTAGAGTAGTTGTTTCATTTCCATTCTGCAATTTCATTTCTGCAAAAGTAGATTAGATATTTCCTGCTTTCATTTCATTTCTACAATTTCAATTATGCAAGTGTAGCTTAGCATTTCAATTCTGCAATTTCATTTCAGCAAGCGTAGATTAGACATTTCCTACTTTCAAACATAGATTAGTCATTTCCTTCTTTCATTTCAATTCTGCAATTTTCATTCCAGCAAGGTTTATTTTAGTTAGTTGCAAGTTGTTGTTCAATCAATTTCATTTTTGCAGGTACAAGTAGAAAAAAAACAGAAATCAACCAAAAATATTTCATTTCATGCCTTGTAGGAATAGAAACAATTCAGGAAAATTCCTACCCAACATCCCCACCACATCACTGAGTCACCCTTCTCTCTTATTTGGTGGCAGTGATCCAGAAGAACCTATAGGTGAACCTCTAGAGATATACGAAGATCCTATAACAGAAGAAGAGCAAGAAAACATTTCTCCTGAGACCATGGCTGAACACAGAAACAATATAGGAAATGAGGGAAGAATAGAAGGCGCCTTTCCCATTCGAGAGACCAATGGGGACACAAAAATGAAAAACATAAGTTCCTCAGCTTTATCTCACTTCCATGGACTGACTACTGAAGACCTTGATACCTTCTTGTTTGAGTTTGCTGTCCTTTGTCAAACTTATTACTATGCAGAAGATGAGCAAAAGTTGAAACTCTTTCCCTCTACCCTCAAGGATGCAGCACTACGCTGGTTCATGGGGTTACCTGGAAACAGTATCACAAATTGGGCTCAGATGTAGCAAGCCTTTAAAAACAAATACCAGGATTACTGTAGGTCAAAGGAAACAAAGGGAGAAATCTTTCGGATGACCATGGGAAGTGAAAAATCTTCAGAAGACTATGAAGAAAGGTTCCAAATAAGTTATAAAAGGGCCAGGTGCACACTTGACCTCGAATCTCTGAAGTTGGTTCTTCTCTGAGGAGTCCCTAAAGGCCTTCTAGATACCCTCCATTTGCTGGCTGGGGGAGACATCTACCAGCTACCTTATGCTGACATAAAGACTGAGATTAGAAACCATTCTAGGGCAGCCCAGAGAAGAGGTAGGGGGAGTCAACTTTCCACCAGTGCCACCTTCTCCAAAAATGAGTTTTCAAATTAGATGGAAGACCTCAAAAGTGAGGTGAGACAAACCATTGCCATGCAAATGGATACCTTTCGAATCCAACAGAAGCAAGAGGATGCTGAGAGGGCTTTGGCCATATTTTGTCCTAGATGCATAAGGAAGCATCCCAGGAACGAGTGTCCATTGCACTCTGTAGAGCTATGTTTCATTTGTGAGGAAGACCACCCTAAAAACCAGTGCCCAACCTTACCCGGATTTAAAGCTATGTATCAAGGGGTGGAAGGAGCCACTGAACCAGTTTACTTCCTAAACCAAAGGAGGCCACATGGACCTAGATCTTACTAGCAGGGGATGCAAGGGACATCCCAGACTTATTACAACCCCAGCCGATCCACTCACATACCTTCTTGGGGTCCCCCTACTCATCCTTCCTGGTTCGCACCCCCTCCTTGGTCATATCCATCTCAATACCATACTCAACCTGCTGCTCATTCGTTTCATTCTCATGTTCAGCCGCAACCTCAGTGGAATGCACCTCATCAGGGGTGGAGACCCTAGTACAACTCTCCTCCCACTATTTTGCCTCCACCACCTGCTCAACCACAACCATTACCTTTTGCTCCTCCAAGACAACCCCAGATACCTACTCAACCGAAACTGAACCCCAATAATAGACAAGCCCAGCAGGTATATACTAGAGAGACAACATGCCCTACCTATGCTATGGAGATTTAGGAGGTCAACCTACGATCTGGGAAGTTCCTCTGAGAAAACCAAACTCCTCCTAAGGAGGATGAAGAAGAGAAATAAGAAAGTGAACCAAAAGCCATTCCACCCTTTCCTGAGAGACCTATTGGAACCACGCAGCCAAACCTAGAAGAGACTGAACTTCTGGGAGAACTTAAATAGTTATGTGTAAAAATACCACTTTTCTAGGCCATAAACGATGTACCAATCTACAACAAATTGATCAAAGAGAAGTGTTTCAGGCACCCAGGCAGGCACAAGAGAGATGCCCCAACTATCAATGTCATAGGACAACTGTCCAACCTGATGTTGGGACAAGTAATTTGTCCAAAATATCTGGACCTTGGGAGTCCTGTAGTCGATGTCCACATCAATGGCACCATAATCCCCCACACCCTGATTGATCTAGGGGTTGCCATTAATTTGATGACAAGGGACACTATGCTCAAAATCAACCTTTAGAGTTCCCTAAGAAATACCTCGACAATACTGCAGTTAGTAGACCGCTCCACTGTGACCCCCAAGGGGATTGTGGAAGATTTCATGGTGTCCATTGATTCTTGGGAGTACCCTATGGACTTGTTGGTCCTTCAACTAAAGGCAAAACTCATTGAGTACCCCCTCATCTTGGGAAAGCCTTGGTTAGCTACTATAGATGCTTACATCAGTTGTCGAGCTGAGAGCATGACCATTAAGAATGGGCCTATGTCCAAACAGCTAGTCCTATATCTTCCTACCCAACCTCTGCTAGAACATGACCTACCTCTCTGGTTGGAGGAGGAAGATGAGGATGAAGTCTACTCTGCACCATTGTGCACACTGGAAGCCGCCAGGGGAGGTCTTCAAACTGAGGATGACCTTATTGAGAATTTGATTCAAAATCCACCTCCTAGTGTGCTGCCATTAGAAGAGTTGATAGAAGACACCCAAGCTAGTGCTTTAGCGGATCTCTGTGTGGCTGATATGTCCTCTCTTCGAGTTAAGAATGTGGAATTTGGCCCTGAAAGAACCTTGAAGATCAACTAATCCCTATCCCCCTCTCAGGAGAAAGAGCTGTATAGCTTATTGAACAACCATTTGGATTCTTTTGCTGGGAGCTATAAGGAGATGAAAGGAGTACACCCCTCAGTCTGTACCCATCACATTTACATTAAAGAAGATTGTAAACTAGTCAGGCAGCCTCAGAGGAGAATGAATCCAGCCCTTAAGGACATTGTCAAAGAAGAACTACAAAAGTTGTTGGATGCAGGATTCATCTACCCCATCTCTAATAGCGAGTGGGTTTCTCCTTTGGTGCTTATGCCCAAGAAAAACGGGAAGTGGAGAATCTGTGTAGATTATCGAGAACTTAACAAAGATACCAAGAAGGACCATTTCCCTTTGCCTTTCATAGATCAAGTGTTAGATGGCCTGGCAAGGAAGAAATTATTTTCCTTCCTAGATGGGTTTAGCGGGTATAATTAGATCCAAATCAGCCTGGAAGACCAAGATAAGACCACTTTCACTTGTCCATGGGGTACCTTTGCCTACCGGGTCCTTCCCTTCGGGTTATGCAACGTTCCTGCCACCTTCTAGAGAGCAGTACTGAGTATATTTGCTGAGCTGGTTCATGATTCGGTAGAAATCTATATGGATGACTTTATTCCTTATGGGTCCAACTTCCAAGAAGCATTGACTAACCTGGAAAGAGTTTTAGACAAGTGTATTGAAATGAACTTGTCCCTCAGTCCTGAAAAATGTGAATTCCTAATGACTGAAGGGACCATGCTAGGTCATAAAATTTCTCAGCAAGGATTACAGGTGGATCCCAACAAGATTGCTATCATCCAAAGGGTCCCACCTCCTTAAAAGGTAAGAGATGTTTGGAGTTTTCTAGGCTTAGCAGGATATTATAGAAGATTCATTAATGATTTCAGTAAGCTAGCCCCTCCATTTTTTGGTCTTTCTGGGAAAGATGTTGAGTTTATATGGATTAACAACTATCAAAAGGCTCTGGATGCATTAAAAGGTAAGCTGATAATTGCCCCAATCTTGAGATGTCCAAACTGGGCCCTACCTTTCCACATTCACACAGATGCCTCGAACAAAGCCATAGGAGCAGCCTTAGGACAAGTTGAAGAGAAGCTACCATATGCCATATATTTTGTCAGTAAAAACCTGTCCAAGGCTGAGTTAAACTATACTATAACCGAGAAAGAGCTCCTAGCTGTAGTACATTCCCTAAACAAGTTCAGGCACTACATCACTGGTTATCAAACATTTGTACACATTGATCATGCTACAATTAGGTATTTGATGAATAAACCTGATTTAAATGCTTGTATCATTATATTGTTACTTTTATTGTAGCAATTTGATTTGACCATTGTTGATAAGCCAGGTAAGGAAAATGTTGTTGCTGATTTTCTGTCTAAACTAGATTTGCCTGCAGGTGAAGAAGGGATGGTGGATGATCAAATGCCAAATGAACACCTGTTTTCTATTTCAGTACTCTCTCCATTGTTTGCTGATATAGCAAATTACTTGGTTTCAGCACAGTTTCCACCACACCTATCCTCAAAAGAGAAGAGCAAGATCGAGAAGAAAAGTGCCTCATTCACTTGGATTGGGGGCAACCTATTTAAACTTGGCCCAAATCAGATTTTGAGGCATTGTGTCAAGGAGGAGGAAGTTTTTTATATCCTCCTAACCTATCATGATGGGCCCTATGGAGGGCACTTTGCAGCAAAATGAACCGCCTTCAAAATTCTATAGGTAGGGTACTATTGGCCCACTATTCATCAAGATGTCAGGAGATACATTAGCTAATGTGACCAATGTCAAAGGATGGGGAAACTGACTCCAAGGGATGAGATTCCCCTACAACCTCAAGTGATTTTCGAGCCATTTAAGAATTGGGGCATGAACTTTGTTGGTCCTATCAACCCTCCTTCAAAACAAAAGTCTTTCATCATTGTGTGCACGAACTACCTGACAAAGTGGGAAGAAACAAAGGCAATCAAGGTAGCAACAAAAGAAAAAGTAGCTGAGTTTTTGAGGGAAAATATCTTCTACAAGTTTGGCTACCCAACAGAATTAGTCACAGATCAAGGAAGTCAGTTTACCTCTAACTTGATTGAAGACTTGCTCACTCATCACAGGATTAAGCACAAAACTTCCACCCCTTATCATCCGTAAGCAAATGGACAGGTGGAAGTCACTAATAGTGCTTCGGAAGAGATTTTGACTAAAGTGGTGAGCAACAGTAGAAAATATTGGACAGATCGCTTGGTTGAGGCCACATGGGCCTATAACACTACTTGGAAAACTACAATAGGTTTCACACCTTATGAGCTGGTCTACAGGAAGAAGGATTTGTTGTCCATAGAATTTGAATATAAAACATTGAGGTTGGTAGCTCAGCTGGACCTAGATCTCAGCCATGCACAGCAGGAAATATTACTGCAACTGAATGGATTAGATGAACAAAGAATGCAGGCCCTTCTCCACTCAGAGGTAGTCCAACTTCAAAGAAAGATATGGCATGACTGGCACCTCAAAGAAAAGCAATTTCAGTCAGGAGATTGGGTGTTGTTATATGAATCAAGATACAAGGATTTCAAGGGAAAGTTGATAACAAGATGCCTGTGACCATATACAGTGGAGAAATGTAATGACAATGGTTCAATCCTTATCAAGACCATTGATGAAGAAGCCATCCCAATGCTCGTCAATGGGCATCGATTGAAAATCTATAGGAATCCCCTTTCTAAGTAGGAGTTCATTGAAACTCTGGGTAAATCAGTGCTGGTAGTGGAGTAGGCCCCTATCTCCACTCCACCCACACCTTGAATACACACAAAAAAAAATAAGAAAAAGGGGATAAACAATCCTTGGGTGAAAACCTCTTGGAGGTGCCCAGGGAAAACAGTGAGGGTGAAAACCTCCTGGAGGAGCCCCAACTATCTCAGATTAAAAAAAAATAAAAAAAAATGAAGCTAATTTCTGTTGAATAAATTGCAGGTTGCAGGAAGGTCATTACAGGATTTAGGAGGATCGAAAAAGATGAAGACAGAGGTCATGACTAGGCTACATGCATCCTTCACAATCCATTTCTCCATGACCATTACCCTTTCCTAAGATTTGGTCTCATTCGGGCTAAGATTTCGCCTTCTATAGCAGGATCTTTTAGAATCTACATAAAAGCCAAAATCGATCTCAGAAGAGGATCCAAAGGTTGGGAATTTATCTATGAGGCCTATAAACCTCCCTGCTTCCATCCATCTCCATATGTCACCCTTTTTCCATCTATGTACACCTCCATTGCACTCATTTTCATGTCCCTGCACAGTCACCCACAGAAATCCCGTTTCCTTCATGCTGCCAGCGAAAATTTTTAATGACAAATCAAAGCAGCAATTTTTCACTCACCATACATGATACCCTGCATCTAGAATCCTTATCATCCAAGACCCTCATCAGTAGTTGTAGCCCTTCTCATTCTAGCTCGCATTCTAGGAGGAGAAGCAGCTACAGGAAATCCTACAGGATTCTTGTAGCAGCTGATCCTTCTGCAAGACATACTCTAGAGACAGGGATAGCAAAGTATGGCATATGAAACATGCATGGAGCTCTACCTGAATGTGTGAACATTAGCAATAGCCCGAGGCCAAGCATGCAATGTGCAAGCAACAAAAGCAATGAGAAATGGGTTCCAAAATCCGAAATATGCATAACACGACCGTAATTACACAGGTAAGTGCCTAAACCTATCCTTCAATTGCATAAATCATATTTCAAGGCTGCGTGACTATGGGAATGGCTCAGATTGAGTGGAATCAGTGGCCAGCCAATTGGCCACCCTCGACCAGTTACACATCCTCATGGAATCGAAACGAGCCCTGTTAAATTCAAAATTGCCGATTAGATACGCAACCAGTACGTGTGGAATGTCCATTCAGGAAGAAATCTTCGAGACTAGTAGTGGTGGTAGCGGACAATGGGAGAAAGGGAGGTGATGGTAGTCAGACGGCATGCAAAAACATTATGGTTGTGACGTAGGATCAACGGTCTGGTCTGGCCACCTCATCCCCTCACCACGAATCATGCCCATAGTTAAAAGACAACTCAGTTGAAATATGTACAACCCTTTGTTCATTCTGCACTCACGACGTCCTCGATTGGAGTACGCATCCACCACTTCCAGAGCAGCTAACCAGTCATCCTCCACTAGTTTTTTGCCTGTTTTTGAAAACCTCCCACCTATCGGGATCTACCGGAAGCACAGTTTCATTCTACAAGAACCGGGAGATTTCTATAGGAAGGGTTCTACAGGAAAGGTAGAGAATGGCTCTGCAGAAATAAAACTCGGGATTTTCATCAGAATTCAAGCTCAAAATGAGGTAGGCTCAGGAAAAATCCTCTGTGCATGATTTGTTTGAGTAAGGTGGTGAATTGAACACGACAATAGATTGAAAAAGAGAGTGAAAATCTACCTGTGCATTAAAAGAGTGAAAGTCTTCCTGCATCTTTCCCTGGGTCTACACAGTTTCTTTTTCTCTCTGCATCTGAAATCTCCCCATCCTTTTTCAAATTCTCTTGTAAGAAAGATACATGCAGTAGTAAAATCCAGCCTATGTGTGTGTGAAAAAATGAATGTGCATATCTATCTACGTGCTGAGAAAAGAACTTGTGTTCTTATCCTCTGTTCTATAGAAAAAATTCTTTCTTTTCAAAACCAGGAAGTCAAATTTTGGGTGGCAACAGTTTAAAACAGGAGAATTATTGCCATTTGATATTGCAAAGAAGCACCTGGGAAATTCCTTTTTGGGTTCAGAAGAAACCGAATTCAGCTATCCTCTATTTCAGTGATTGACTTTTTTTCCCACCTGAGCATTTTCTTTTCTGGTTAAAACACAAAAAGAGCACTCAACACCATACCAGGAGGATTCATAAGGAAAGAACCCTCAGACTTTAGAAAATTTCACGAGTACCCTGAGATGGTGGACCTTTTCACCATGGAAAATTGGATATCCTTCTTTGACAGAATTCAGGGTTATGATGAGGAGATAACTGAAGAGTTTTTGATGTCCCTCAGACCACATTCGAAGACACATGCCACAGTTAGTTTTAGGGGTTTGACCCTAGAACTTACACCTGATATCATCAGTAGAATTATTGGTCTACCATTGGGAATCCCTTGTAGCAAAGAGGAGAGATCATTGGGACAAGTTGCTAAGAAAAAAATTTTTCTGCCTGAGGAGCATCCTGTAGAAGACAAAAATGGGGTTAGAAGGACAAGCTTGCCTCCTCTCTGGAGTGAAGTCAATTATCAAATAATGAAGTATATCATATGTGAAGGAAGGTTTAGCATCATTTATGGATATCATTTCATGTTGTTACATGAATTAAGGTATGGGATGGACTTGCCTCAAGCCAAAAAAATGAGCATCCCATATTTCGTCCTTCAGTCCTTAATTGAGCTAAATGAAGGGATCCTAGATCAGTTGGCCCACCATGGGCTCATCAAACTATTGCTGGAAGATGCTTTACACACCTATACTATCCCCATAGCTTGGGAAATCTTGAGAAATATGTCCAGGGATGATGACATTAGAACTTTGGCTGAGGACATCACCCCATCCAGTAGTGATGAGGGGGAGCAAACTGAAGAAATTGAGAAGAACAATGATGAGGGAGCACAAGACATTCAAGCAGATGGTAAAACAGAGGAAGAATAGAAAGAAAAAGAAGAATTTGACAAGACTACTAAGCCTAAAATAGAGAAAGAGACAACAACAAAAGCAACAAAGGGAAAGAGGACACTGATTGGAAAGAAAAAGGCCAAGGAAGCCCAAAAGAAGGCTGCCACAGCCAAAGCAGGCACCCATCAAGAGAAGGAAAAGACACACCCTAAGATATCAGTAACATAGACAGAAACATTGGACATAGATATTTCTACAGGAAGCGAAGGAAAAGAACAACAGAAAGAGGAATCCCCTGAGACGTTGGCAAGGGAAGCAACAACTGTGCTTGCTGCATCAAGCACACCTACAAAACAAAAAGGAAAAAGAAAGAGGCAAACTTCCATGTACTTTAAAGCCAGAAGAAGCACAAGGGTCAAAGTGGGCAAACCCTAGCCACCATCAAAGGAACCAATTGTCATTGAGGACACAACCACTAAACAGAAGGAAGAGTCTCCTTCCAAGATATCTATCACCTATGAAAGAGGAAGCCTAAAAACCTTAACATGGAAAGAGAGAATTAGGATGATGGACTCAAAGGCAGCTCTACAGGAAGCTGAAACATCTCTACAGGAAAATCTAGTCAAGTTAAAAGAGACAGAGAAATTGGAGGAGAAGGCAGCCAAACAATCACAAGGAGAAGACAAGACCGAGGAGATATTGGAACCAAGCCCTTAGCCTAGTTTGAGCTCATATTACAACTTGTTGGAAAGTGGGAAGATCATCCCACAAAAGTTTTCTGTACTACTTTTCTTTGCATTGGAACAGGAACGGGTTAGGACTCAGACTTGGATGAGAATTGCCAAATCCAAGGGAGTTGCAGACATAGGCCACCTGAAAGAACAACTAAAAGAATCAAGAAGAGAGTTGGCTATGGCGAGGCACATAGAAAGCAGTAAAAGAGCCTAGTTGCAGGAGGAGAATGAACTGTTAAAAAAGCAGTTGCAGCTACAAGGAGGTCATAAGGAAGATAGCCTATCCATTTTGGGAGGGTAGCAACAGCAAGAAGGACCTCTAGCAGACAAGGAAACAACCAAGAAACAAAAGAGATAGGAAAAGCTACAAGCTGATGTTGAGATGCTGATAAAATTGCTGCAAGAAAAGGAGTCTTAGGTCGCAGAGGAAATACAAGTTTTAAAACAACAGTTGCAAGAAAAAGAAGTCCAAATGGCCTGCATGGCCAGCTGGGCAGTAGAAGCCTTACAATGTAGGCAACCTGCTATGTATTATGCATTATATCTTAAAGATTAATGGTTGCAATTTCAAATTAACACATTGGCCCAAAGGGGCACCATTCCATTCCAGAATTACAATCAGTTTATGCATTTGTGTGACAATAGCTCAGCTGAAGATAAGGCCAAGTTAGCAGAATTCTATTTACACAACTTGGCACTTCGAAACATGAATCTATGGGACCCCAATGCTGCATTGGGAGATGTACAACTCATGGCTATGGCTTCTTGGTTAAGCCATGAGGAAAAAAGGGCAGTAGAAATTTGGAAAGTTATGGACAGGGAGCTAAGTGAGCCACTCATGATCAGGGTAGAACCAGAAGACCCCTCAGCTTTAGTATATGCCCATCAACACCTTGCCAACAACCCTCAAGTTCTCCCAGATTACATTGAAAGGCAAGCGCAGGCCATTTCTCACTTTGAAGACATGGAAAGACTGTTTGGTGATAATTGCATTCATGCTTGCACAAGGAGATGGAACACATTGTCCCATATTCTGAAAATAAGAGAGTACCACTCCCCAACCAGAATGAGGGAGGCTTTGGCAAGAGTGCCACTTTATAAGCAGACAATGCAAAACCTGAAGGCCAACTGGATTGGCCTAAAGTTCAGTCCTCCATTACTTTTGGGACTACTGGAAGGGGTCAAGGAAGAAGAAGAACACAGGCAATGGGAGGAGGTAGAGAGAAAGACAGGGTTTCATGACAAAGAAGAGGACAACACCTCGGAAGCCTGGGATGTTAGAGAGGTAGTCAAAGCAATCAAAGATGATGAACTGGATTAGTTGCTCAAAGGATGAGCAACACATTCAGCAGGGGGGTGATGATGAGCCCCAAAAATGGGTAACTTTATGGGCTCATTTTGCCTATTATTCTCGATTAATCCACCATTATTCATAGTTTTATGCATGCTTTTGAATATATTTATGTTAATTGAATGAATGGGAATAGTCACTTGACCACAAAGCCTAATACATGCTTATTGCAGATTTTTGGACATCTTTTGGACCAAGGTCAGGCATTTATGAGAAAATTGGCAGCCAAATACGAAGGAACAAGGCTGAGGATTTATAGGAGGGGTGTCTCCTGCACTAAATGACCCCTTCCTGGAGTTCTCCACCATCAGCTCGGAGTTCAATAGCCCACCAAAGATGATTTCAAGGGGTAGCCGAGCAGGTTTAGTGAAGTGGATGATTAACTGCAGCTTTGGGCAAGCCAAGCTCCTAAAGTTAAGGAGGACTGTTGGGAGTCCTCGTTTGCATAAGTAGGAAGGCTTCAAGCCTTGGTAGTTTAGCTCTTGAACAATTTATTTTCACACTTTAGTGCATATCTGCATTCAACTCATTTTTCGAGCTCTTTCTGTAAACAATTTTGTGACATGACTATTATTTTTTATAAATGAAGATGAGTCTCACTTTGCACCAGCTTTGAGCTTTCTTAGGAGGCTGTAGCTCTTGGGGTTGGGCCCAACCCAAGTTCCAGTACCTCCTTTGTGTACTTTTATGTGTCTTTCTTGCATTCATAGAATAATTTATGTTATTTAGGTTAAAATTTTGCTTTGTTACCTAGGTTGTTTTTTTAGATAGTTTTTCATGCTTCAGGTTGATTTGACAGTCTGGTAACAGAAAAGATTTGCAAAAATTCCATCAAGCAGTCCTTGATTTCATCTCTCCCTCCTTGGGACCATGAGCTTAGACCAAGGCATACTTGCTGCCACAAAAACATTGTTTTTGCCTTCCAATTTAATTGCTAGTGTTAGATTTTAAGTTGAAAAAGTTGATATCAGTTGCGTTTTCATGTTTAGATCTATTCTTTCTCAGTATCCATAGCTCTCTTGAATGCTTTTCTATCTATAAACTTCTGTTCATCATATTTTTTGTTTTTAAGGGCAGATTAGGTCAAAACAGATAGATCTCTATCTTTTTCAGTCTTTGTTCGATCAATTTTGGAAAATAGTGTGCAGAGCACCTGTAATACATTCCTACCTACCCTTCCTCCATCATAAAACTTGTTCCAACCCCTAAATCAAGATTTCTTCCCTTCATTTGCCACACCATCCCAACTTGCCCTAATTTCTACATTTTTGTGCAACATTACTCTCTCCATCCTTGAACAAATCCAACCATCTTCATCACTCCTTAGCTTCATTTACTAGGTCTTAGACCCCTTAACATCCTTATCCACCCTTCATTTCCACTTTCCCACCATTTTTCCACCATCAACCCTCTAAAATCCACTTTCGGCCTGTTCCTGTAGAACTTCCTATAGAATTTCCTGTAGATCCCCTGCAGACTTCCTGTAGAAGTTCACGCGAGCAGCTTTTTCGAGATCTGATCGCTGCGAAATTCTCTAGAAGGGTGCTAGGGACCCCTTAGGCCCTCTTCTCACCTTCCCAACCTCTTGCAAGTGCCCACTCCATTTCCTTTCACCAATAAACCTATGCACAATAAAAAATAGTTAAAGCACATGCATAATAATTTTGCAAAATTACTCAAAAATACAAAAAGATGCTTTCTCCATATTTTCCTTCAGAAGTAGCTTAGTCACATGCATATTACCTTTTCAAGAGTCAATGGCATCCATTTCAGCAGCTTTCATCTCTTTTCTTGCACAAGTAGGGTTAGTTGGTAAAACTAGGGTTTGGTAGGGTTTGCATTTCATTTCAGCTTTTATCTCCTTTCTATAAGTAGACTAGCCTATTTTGAGTTAGTTTTCATCCATCACAGTCAGAAGCTTCTTTTGAGAACTCATAGAAGTTGGCTTAAGCTCCTAGTGAACTTGTGCCAACTGATCAAGTGATAGCCTGCAGTAAGAGCTAGTACTTGTGCATACATCACCGTTGCTTCCAAGTTTGTTATGAACTACCGGGTTGATAAAAGTAAAGAAGGGAGTCCCAAGAGTTGCAACATCATTGCTGCAATAATGGATCCCACCACCAGTCAACTTCTTGCATGTCATTTGATAGGCCAATAGTACTGCGGGTATGTGCAGGTCCTAATCATTTTGCTCAGTGTTGCAAACCTTGGTCAGCACATTCTCCAACACTTTATTGAATGTTTCCAACGTCCCGTTAGCCTGCGGGTGATAAGGCATAATCTTCTGGTGATATACCTAAAATTCCTCCGTTAACGCGTTGATTGTCTCATTCAAAAAGTGTGTACCGCGATCATTCATCAAAATCTTTGGACACCCAAATTGTGTCAGTACATACTGAAAGAGGAACTTTGTAGCAGTCGCTCCTGTGCAATCGTTGATAGCTTGTGTCTCTACCTAGCGAGCCAAATACTCAGTCACGATGATAATGTACCGCGCTCTCGCCTTCTTCCCTTGGGGCTGAATAGGTCCCACAAAATCTATCACCCATTTCTCAAAGGGTTGCATCATCATCTATGGATTCAAAGGCAGCTCATCCCTTCGCGATGGCCTGCCAGTCCTTTGAAACACATCACACACTTTGTAATAAACTTTTGAGTTCTAATGGAGGGTTGGCCACCACAACCCTACACATAGAATATTCTACGCATTCACTCTCCCTGCATAATGTCCTGCCGCGGCGCCCCTGTGAGCATCCATGAGGACACTTTTCCTTTCAAACTTCGGTACATATTGTCGCAATATTTCATCAAACCCCATTTTGTATAGATGCCCGACAATGACAAAAAATTCTGCTGCGTGCACCACTAACTCCTTTTGCTGCTGGACGGTGTATCCTTCTGGGGTAGTTCTTGTCGTTCAGAAGTGTATGATATCTTCAAAATGACCATCCGTAATGCACACTGCAAATAGCTATGCATCAAGCAATCCTTCTTCCAAATTAGTGGGCTCTTCCCTTGTTTCGATGTGCGACAGATAGTATGGTCCCGCGTTCTGTCGTCCGGGCTTCAAAATAACTTCCAAATCATATTCTTGGAAAAATAACAACTATCTGGAGATTCTCTCCCCCAATACAGGCTTATTGACCAGGTATTTCAGTGTGGAATGATCTGTATACATCTTAAAATGGTTACCCAACAAGTAGTGTCTAAACTTCTATAGCGCGTATACCATGGCTAACCCTTCACGCTCAGTGATGGAATAGTTCTTCTCCGCCTTGGATAACCTTCTACTTGCGAATGCTATAGGATGGTCCAAGTCTCCTCTACTAGCCTGTGTCAGTAATGCTCCTAGCGCTATACATGATGTGTCGACATGTACATGAAACTCCTTCTTCCAATCTGGGAAGATTAAAATTAGCACGATGACCATCTTTTCTTTCAATACATCCAAGATTTTCTTACAATCCTCATTCCAGCCGAATGTGACATCCTTTTTCAACAACTTTTCCATAGGAATGGTGATCTGGGCATAGCCTTTGATAAAATTTCTTTAATATCCTGTATGTCCTACAGTAGTGTGCAACTGTTTCACACTCCTTGGTGCTTCCAAGTTAAGTATCACTGCGATCTTCATAGGATCTACCATTGGTCCCTGCCTACAAACCACATGACCTAGCAGGGTCCCAAAATGAACACAAAATAGGCACTTCTTCAGATTGAGCACGATTTGGTATCTCCGACAAGTATCTAGCATAAGGCGCAAACTTGCCACATGGTGTTTCACCAGCCCAAACACAGTCCAGTCATCAAAGTACACTTCTAGGAACTTATGAATAAATTCCTTGAATGCTGCAAGGACTATGCGCGAAAAAATCGTAGGCATATTCTTCAATCTGAAAGGCATTATAGTGTACTGAAAACACCCCCACTTAGTCGTGAAGGTTGTCTTGCTCCTATCTTTTGGTGCGATTTTGATCTGATGTTACCCAGAGAACCCATCAGTGAAGGAATATGCTTCTTGGCCACCTACATTGTCCAACACCTCATCAGTGAATAGAGTCAAGAAAGGATCATGTACACAAGCATCATTCAACTTCCTGAGATCTACACATATCCTTATTTCATACTTCTGCTTCTTTTCCTGTACCACCATTGGGCTTACCCAATCATATTCTTCTACGGACTCAATGATGCCTGTCGCGAGCATCTTGTCTAGCTCTAAGTAGACCTTCTCCTTATACTTCGGATTGAGACGGTAAGGTCTTTGCTTAACCAGCTTCACGTCAGGCTTCAATGTGATCTTCATAACACTTAGGTCCCCAATTATCCCTTTTAAATCCATAAACTTGGTAGGGAAGAAATCTTGGTATTCTCAGAGTAATTCAACGACCTTATCCACCGTTGTGTCATCCTAGTAATCTCCAATCTTTGCAAATTTGGGCTCTGCCTCCGTACCAATATTTACCTGTTTCATTTTTAGTGGTGCATTTATACCAGGATTCTCAATCCGTTGTCCTTCAACCTTGTGGTGACCTTCTGTTTTAGGGATGTTAATCTTTCACAGATCCTCATCTTCTTCTTCAGTGGTTACGTTATAGTATTCCAACACGTGACCTAGTTGAGTAGTCCAATTAGGCTGAATTAGGTCCAAAGGATCCTGCGGTATCCTAAAGATTGCTTCTTTTACTTCTTGTAGTGCCTTGTCGATATAGTCAAACCCTTCTTCAAATATGAATGTCATTATGAATCCATCGTGCAGAATATCCCATTCACCTGTACCATGGCAGAGCTCCATTTCTAAGTACCAGTTCACTGGGATGACATCCAGGGTGTGAGAGAACAAGTGCACCCATTCAGGTTGGGGATTCTCCCCATAAGCATAAGCCCATTTGGCCAAGTGCAGGTGTGGATCATCTTGCCCATCATATTTCTCTATGATTCATACCTTCGGCTTCCCAAAGTGTGTTCTCATCATCTTTCTACACTAGCGCCAATCATCAAAGCTACCTTTGTGCATACCCACCCTCTTGTGGGCGTAGCGCGTAGTGCCCAATCCAAAGCTTGGAAGAGCTACTTCTCTAGTACCTCCCTCTCAAATGCATCCAAGAATACATGTACATCATTTAGGCCATCATAAGTGGGTAGATTTCTTATCTCTGACAACACACATCGTAGCGACTGGGTCATCATGTTACAACTCAGTGTGGTTACTTCATGTAACCGATTCTGCCAGTGCTCTAATTCTTCATCAGAGTCTGAGGTGTAGGAACTCTCGTGATCCCATGTCATTTGTTCATCTGCTGTTGGATTCACCCAATATTGGTCTCGCACTATTATCTTATAGATACAGTCCAGATCGTCATCGCTCTCATAATCGCAAACTAGTTCAGTATAGCGTGATCCTTCAGCAAGATCTAGGGCTACTATTATGCAAAGCGATTTCTTCTCAAATATCATCTTTTGTTTCTTTAGGTTGATTACCCCATTCATATCAGTAGCCCAATCAATTCCAAGGAGCGCAGGATAGGGGTTGTTGTCATCCACAATTTCTATTACCTCAAAGTTAGCCAACACGCTTGCGCCTTCAATATCTACGGTCACCCCTTGTAGCTGCCCCATGGGGATGATATTTTTCTGATTCACATCCTTAGCTAAATCAGAGACCATTGCAGCGCATGTCTCCCCATCCATTCCCAAGTTTTCTTTGGTAGGATGTTTGCGTCTGATCCCAGGTCTAAAATAACCTGATCCATTTCATACTCTCCTATTTGCGCGGTTAGCCTCATCTCTCGTCTTGTCCTTGTTTTATGCTTACCAATCTTTCGTACCATGCGTGGTTCACCCAGAATGTTTCCGGCACATCTATTTATAAGTTCATGTAATCCCCTCGCAGCCTTGCTATTGTGCAGCAACTTCATGCAGGTCTCTAGGAAGGTTGTAAGCATAGAAGGGTCCATTTCCTGAACAGGCTTATCCTTGCTTCCTGAGGTGGAGGCCTCAACGAAGCTCTTCTTTGCTTCCATGAATGTTTCGTGTGTGCGTTCCAAATCAAATTCAACCTTCTTTGCCAGAGCTTTGCGAACCCATGCACTGTCTTCGAAATGTTTCCTCTTATCATCCCCTGATGCAATTCCACTTCGTATCACAATATTCACATTCAAATCCTCTTCGCGAGGCTCAGACCTCATCATCTGTAGGTTTTGAGTTGGCTGAGGTGGTAGCACCCCTTTGTCATGTATCCTTGCTATTAGCATAGGACAATCCTCCATTTCATGATCAGATGAGTGCAATATTTGCATGACGGATGTGATGGGTTAGTGCAATCGTGGACATAGTATCTTGATCCTCCGAAATTGTAACAGACTAGCTTCCCCTAACCTCTACCAGGTCCTCCTCCACCTCGGCCTCGTCTGCGCCCCTGAAAGCCTACTCGTTCCATCCCCACGTTCTAGTCAGGGGGCCGCATTTCTGCCTGAACCCTATAGGCGGTGTTCTATCCATAATCAATTCATAGCTCCTACAATTGCACTCATCATGTCCTACCGACCTACAAAAGTTGTAGAACCATTTTTGCGGTGTCTGTACAAACTTCTGCAACAAATGACAGTTATCCATGGCATGTTTTCCTGCTACCTAACATATAGTGCACCACAATGCAGGCCATGCACTTGGCCTTGCTTGATCTTCTGGCCTCAAAGGCATCTGTCCTCCTCCGGCCATGTAGTTTGTAAAGACCAAGCAACAGTCTTTGTCATGCCCCTAACCCTTGCATTTCAGGCACCATACCTCTTCTCGCACCTCTGGTCGAATTGTTCTGTCATTCTTCAAACTTTGCATCTCAAGGCGAAGATTTTTCAACTGCACATGGATCTCTTGAATCCCCAGATTTGGATCTTGCATCGATGTTTCATGCAGTCTCATTGTAATCTCCAAGGCCTTTCCCTGAGTTGTTATCTTCTATTGTGACAATGGAACCCTTAGGTGTGGCAGGAGTGAAGCCACAAACCATTCACAGTACTGTCCATCTGTTAACTTCATATTAGCTTCACAGATTTTACACTTAAGTCTCTGATCTAGTTCCCAAGGTGTCTCACCTAGTTTCATTGTGATTTCCTTGAACCCCACAATCAACTATGCCTCAGATTCAGGCCTACTGAATTATTTGTTTAGCGTGGTCTGGATGTCTGACACTCCAACGTTTCGGTTATCATTAGAGTACCTAATGTACCAGGTTAGCGCGTGATCCTGCAGCGCACTAACCAGTGTTGCCTTCTTCATGTGATCATATTTGATGCCTTGAGCTTCCCATACAGTTTTTACAGCAAACTAGAATTGGTCCAGGTCCTCATTTCCCAAGCCTTTAAACAAAGGCAACTTCACTAAATTTTCCATGCTAAACTACGGTGGAGGTGGAGGTGGTATGGGTGAAGTCACAGGTGATGGTGGTGAAGTTGTAGGTGGTGTAGGTGGAGGTCGCAGTTGCGGGAATCCTTGTCGTATTAACTAAATAGAACTTCACAGAGAAGCTTGCGCTACTCCCTCTTCATCACCCAATGGAGGTGAAATAAATGGACTATATTCAGGACCTTTCTTCCTTCATTCATGTAAGTTTTTCTACTTTGTGTAGCTCCAAACATCAAGGTAGCTACATAACCAATTTTTTGCACAATAACATTGTAGGTTTTAACCCTCTATAGAAATTATCCGCATATGAATTCTAAAACACAAAAAATAAACAATGCGAGATCATAACACATAAAACATAGAAAATAAACAATGAAAGATCATAACACATAAAACACATATATAGAGATTTTCCCCTGGATCCCAAAACCGGGACTACCAGCTTGATTTTTCATTATGTTCCTTTATACATATTTATACATTCCAAAGCATACAATACCATGGACTGAAAACCATCGTGTCCAATGCCACGGACCAAAAACCATCGCGTCCAATATTATGGACTGAAAACTATTGAGTCCAAAAAACATGGGCAAAAATCATGCACAAAACCATAGGTGGGTCCGACCAACCTAACATAGGGTCCAAAACCATATAACACAACCCAACATTCTCCCACTTGTTGTTTTCTTTCCAGAGGGGGCCACAAGAGAGCTTAGTCATTTTCCCAGCCTTGAAATGCCCATTGTCTCTCTACACCAAGAGAACTTCTCAAAGCTCATAGATTTTGTCAATGCATTTGCAGTATTCTTCAAAGTGTCCACCTTTACCAGCAACACCTTTTTGTCTTCTATCATATCCCGCACAAAGTGATACTAAACATCAATGTGCTTTGTCTTTGAATGATATGTAGGGTTCTTTTCCAAGAAAATTTCTCTTTGGCTATGCAGTCTATCCTTATAGCTTCCTATACTAACCCCATACCTGAACACAATCTCTGCAAGCAAACTGCTTCCTTACTTGCATGAGTGGCTGCCATGTATTCTGCCTCTGTAGTTGATAGTGCCGCTACAGATTGTTTCTTACTTATCCACTGGCTACACCTCCAAATAGGTTAAACACATACCCACTTGTAGATCTTCTCTGATCCAAATCTCCAGCCCAGTCTGCATCAACAAAGCCACGAATATCCAACACCCTGTCCAATCCTAGTCTTATTTGGTAGCAGAGACCATAATCACTAGTGCCACGCAAATACTTGAAAACCCGCTTCACTGCTGTCCATTGCTCCTTTCCTGGTTTTGACATAAACCTTCTTAATAGTCCCACTGTATGTGCAATGTCTAGTCTAGTATAGACCATTGCATACATCAGGCTACCGACTGCACTTGCATATGGAACACGGGACATGTCCTCTTCCTCTTCTTGTGTCTTGGGAAATTGTTCAGCAAATAACCTCACACCTACAAGAATAGGAACCTTCATCAGTTTACTATCCTACATATTAAACCTCTGCAATATTGTCTTGACATACTTCCGCTGGTTTAACCAGAGCTTCCTCTTTGCCTGATCTCTTTTAATTTCCATGCCCAAAATATAGTTTGCAGCACCAAGATC
>APFE031703556.1:22528-52120 GCA_000404065.3 Pinus taeda | reverse complement strand
CCTTGAGAAGTCATCTATAAATGATACGTAGTACACAGACTTACCCAGTGATGGAACCTTCAAAAGTCCAAACACATCACTGTGGACAAGCTCTAATATTTGTTTCGTCCTCTTACCACCAGAGGGGAAACTCACCCGATTCTGCTTCCCATATACACAATTTTCACAGAAATCAAAATCCAGAGAGCTATTACTCATACCCTCTACCATACCTTTACCATGAAGTATCCGAAGGACCTTTTCTCCAATATGTCCAAGCCTTTGATGCCACAACATGGTCTTCTCTCCAGAGACCACTAGATTTTCTGCTCCATTTTTAGGAACCACAGAACTATTGCACCCATCAATAACAGTGCTACCTTGTAGCTTGTACAGAGTTCCAATCTGAACTTCCCGCATCAATACCAGTGCTCCCCGAACCATCTTGCATGTATCCTTCTCGAACACTATTTTTACACCTGCATCATCCAGCTTGCTAACAGAAATCAGATTTCTAGCTAATGGAGGAATATGTAGAACACCTGGAAGCATTCTAACCCTTCCACCATGCAATTTGAACTTTACTTTTCCGCAATAAACGATTCTAGCCTTCCTGTCATCCCCCAAGAAGACATCACCACCATCATATTTCTCATACTCGCAGAATCACTCTCTATGGGGAGTGAAGTGAAAGGATGCATTTGAGTCAATCAACCATGCCTCATGATCTACATGTGTACTTGAAGAAGCCAAGTACACATCCCCACCTTCATCTGAGGTTGTTTTCGCCTCTGTAGAAGGAGCCTCACCATATCCCTTTCCTTTGTTAGGAGCTTTAGATTTACAATCCCTTTTGTAGTGCCCTTCCTTTCCACATTTCTAGCACACCACCTTTACAGGTTTTCCTAGAGATTTAGATCTCCCTTTAGATTTAGATCTCCCACTTGATGACTTAATTTTGTTTCTGTTCTGGGTCCACCCTCGTACAGACAAGGCATCACCATTTTGGCTCTCAATATTTTTTCGTCTCATCTCCTCCTTCAACAAGGATGAGACTATTTCATCAAAATGCAAGGCAGTTGCATTGCTACCTATTACAATAACCAGACTATACCATGAATTTGGTAGAGAACACAACGAACTGATGCACTTATCTTCATCTGAAATTTTAATATCAACAGATGCTAACTAACTTACCACAGTATTAAATGCATTCAGATGCTCTGTCACTAAGTCTCCATCTGTCATCCTCAGGTTATACAGCTTTTTCTGCAGGAATAGTTTATTCACCAGAGACTTAGATTGGTACAAAGTCGCTAACTTGTCCCACAAAGCCTTCGTCGTAGCTTCCCTTGATACATTCAACAATACTGAATCTAAGACACACAATCGTATTGTGCTCTTTCCTTTCCGATCCAACTTCTTCCATTATTCATCGGACACTCCTGTTGGTTTAGTACCCGGATCTACTGCGATCTATTGGTCTTTATCCACCAACAGATCCTCCATCTTGAGTTTCCACAACTAAAAGCTCTGACCATTAAATTTCTCGATCTCTATCTTTCCACTGCTCACCATCTTCTTTCACCACCAGAATCGATCTCGCAGATCTCCCGCTGAACAAGGTCTACCATAGACTCGAGCAAAAGCCCTCAGCAACAAAGGCGTCCCCTTGAAGCCAAAATAGCTCTGATACCAAATGTAGGTTTTAACCCTATACAAAAATTATCTGCATACGAATTCTAAAACACAGATAATAAACAATGCGAGATCATAACACATAAAACACATATACAAAGATTTTCCCCTGAATCCCAAAACCAGGACTACTAGCTTGATTTTTCATTATGTTCCTTTCAATATTACAATACTTATTTATACATGTCGATGCATCCAATTCCATGGAGCGAAAACCATTGCATCCAATACCATGGACCGAAAACCATCGTGTCCAATACCATGGACTGAAAACCATCGCATCCAAAAAACATGTGCAAAAATCATGCACAAAACCATAGGTGGGTTCGCCCAACCTATCATAGGGTACAAAACCAAAATTTTTTGGGGCGCTGCCCCGGACCCCATAAAGTGGGGTTATGGGTGCCCTTAAAACCCCCTGTTAACTATGTGGAAAGTATATAAAACAACCCAACAAACATCTTAATCCAGGTATTCAAATATTTCAAGTACTTACCTTATGATCCTTTGAAAAAGTGCCACTCTGCCTTGCTGTAGCTGACTGAGGTGTCGACCGCAAATTCAGTCACAAATCCTCCTATGATGTGATTGAGCTAATTATTGATAGCACAGGTGATCTTATCCTCAAAGGCTTCTAGTCGCTATACTAACTCCGGGGTCCAAACAATAGGACCGTCAATTCTCCACCTTCCTTAGCTATCTGCTAAGGAAGATTCACCAGTTAAAAGGTTGTTTGAAACTGAATGAATCAGTTCCCTTGTTTCTAGAAGCATGCTGTTTCATTGCCTGATTTCTAGTTCCTAGTTTAGAATCAGTTGAATAAGCCCCTAAACATGTGAGCTCGACCCCTAGAGGCAAGGATGAGCTATTCTTTGTCTATATTATGTGTTTTTTCAGTCATTAACATGGTTGGACTCTTGAGAAAGCCTTGAGCTTCATTGTACACTCACATCAGTATTCTGGCTAAGGAATTGAGACCAGGATTTGTAGCATTCTTTCGGATCCCTGTGGAATTTGTTTTGGTACAATGCTCTCTTATGTCTTTGTGAATTTATTCATGTGTTATATGTATCATTTCTCTTTATTTCTTCTTAGCTAAACAAATAAGAGTGTAAGTAGAATACATTGAGAAGTGCAGTGCTCTACTTGAAGTTTGTTGTAGTCTTTTAATGTTTTCCACTGTTTCGAGAGGATCCATGCCTTCCCTTTCCCTCTTCAACTCCTCCTCAGTCTGATCCATCCACCTCACTTGATTTATGGTGCCAAATACAGTTGCCTACCTTGCCCCATCGAAATCCCCGCAAGACTGTGCCTCATTCCCTGCACCCAAAATCTACCTTTCCCTAGAGCCCACAAAAACACCATTTTATCAAACAAACTCTTTTATATCTATACCTAGCCTAATATCAGTAGCAATATCAATCATCTCAAGCCCTTAGTGATCATAATTAGTTGAGATTGACCCGAAGAGAGCCCTCTCCTGACCTGGTAGGGCTAGCTACCAGGCTGAGCGTGGTTTGATGTGGACCTAGAAGCTTACCTTTTCAGCCTGAGGTAAATCTAGGCTCTAACACGTTTTATAAAAATAAGGTTCTAAAGTATGATTTTTTGAAAAGAAATAAACACAATATCAAGAAACTTTGAAGGCCAATATAATTGAATATTTGGAATGTGATAATGATTTCCTCACCCCTCAAGGAAAAGGAAAAGAAAATAGTTTCACCTGTGATGGGACAAAAGCAATAATATACTATGAAAAATGTTGCACATGATTATTTTTGCATAAAACGCAAAAAATCAAAACAAAATCACGTGGAACAAAAAACCAATGACTCAAATTGTATATGCAACATTCAAGCTATCAACAAAATTGCAATTGTGCTAAAGGGCTATTTTTTGGAAACAAATATTTTTCCCATTAGTGCATAACCTATATTTCTTAAGCCATCTATCTAATTAGAACTAATGAAACACTAGACTATAGACAAAAACCACTAACACATGAGATATATCTCACTAAATTCGTTTATAAATAGACATGGCTAATACAAAGATTCCCTAAAAGAACATTTGAAATTGTAAAACAATGTCAATAAAATATAGAAAAAAAAATAACAACAATGTAAAAAATTCCAATTTTAAATATATTTTGTACTTACAAAAAGGTTTTGTATACCTTTTTAATAACCTTTCGTGATACTATAAAACGAATTACTTAATTAACAATAGAATGAACGAATAAACACTAATCTATTGAGAATAATGTATTAATTCTAATGCATTAAGCATAAGTAATCTAATTAATGAAACATTAACTTTAATTGTAAATGGTATTTATAACTTTTAAAAAACAACTATCACTATAATTAAAATTATTAATACTTAAATCCAATTAGTTGATCTTATAATAAAGTAAGAGAAAAAATTAGTTGATTTCAAAAGTACATAAAATTCACTCATTCTATAATAAAATATAGAAAGAATTATTTGATTGTATAACTATATATAATTAGATGTCTTTACAATAAAATTAAGAAATAATTAATTATTTATATAAGAAAATATAAATAAGAAAAAATGTAATATTACCAACAAATTGTCCCTGTCTTGCATTTTATCATACTCACAAGTTTTTATAGGCATAAGTATTGGATAATGGTTTTTTCCATACCCAAAATTATATTTTACTTTCCTTGTATAGACGGTGGGGGAAACAGTGTTTGATAATGATGTAGCGAGTGTATAGTTGTATAAATGAAATGGATAGAATTGAAAGAAAAAAAATGTTGTGTATGCATGCTTAATTATCATTATCCTAGCATTTGGATGTTAAATATTCAAGTTATTTTAGAAAACAGTTCAACGAATGTATGCCATAATTTGTTCATGCTTTTTACTTTCCTTGTATAGACGGTGGAGGAAACAGTGTTTGATAATGATGTAGCGAGTGTATAGTTGTATGAATGAAATGGATATAATTGAAAGAAAAAAAATGTTGTGTATGCATGCTTAATTATCATTATCCTAGCATTTCGATGTTAAATATTCAAGTTATTTTAGAAAATAGGTCAACGAATGTATGCCATAATTTGTTCATGCTTTTAATATTTTTAGTGGAGAAATGCCAACTTTTTTGTCAAAATAAAATGTTTTTAAAAATCTATAAGAATAGGTTTTTAAAAACCTCCACAATAGAAGAGATTAATTTTGAAAACCATGTAATGGTAGTATATATAAATAAAACATTATGTGAATAATTAATGCATTAGTTTACTAGGAGAACATATGGTGTTTTATGATTCATAGAACAATTAAAACTCATTGCATCAACATATTTACATTTCTACAATTGTATTTTTTTTTAATTGTCATTTCAAAACTTCAGGAGTCTCATATACAAGCTTGAAATGTTGTCATGGTAACATTATTAGACCTTAAACATCCCATTCCATGTATCACATTTCATTCATTCCACACAAGGCTTTGTAAATTGCCCATATTTAGAAATCCCCTTCCTGTTTGTTGACATGATCTGGGGTTTTAGAGCATTCAATTCTTAGGCATTTGTTACAATCTGTATTTCTCAAAGATTTATTGGATAGTATATTGAATGACTATGATATAGAAACCCTGTTCTTGTATGTTAACATGATCTATGGTTTTAGAGCATTCAATTCTCAGGCATTTGTTACAATCTCTAGTTCTTAGGGTTTTACTGGGTGGGATAATGAATAGCTCTGATATCACATGTTATAGTCTCTATGATGTGACTATTATTCAGGAAATGATCACACTCTTAATTTAGGGATTAAGCTAAACTTGTAGCATTATTCCCTCCCTTCTTGATTTGGATGACTTTACAAGTAAAATTTACTATCAATCCCAAACTGCATATATTTTGTGTGCATATGGATCTATTTAAAATGGGGTGAAACTCATAAGAAGAAGTTATTCCAATACATATAACTTCAATCATTGATAAATTAAAGCTATCACTGCTTTTTTGCACCAAATTAATGACATATATTCTAAATATGACAAACATTAATTTGGTGTTTATAGGTACATCTATAGAAAACAAGGGGATACTGTTCTTGGTTTCAAACATTTCCAATCAAGTCCTAATCCATAGTTCCCTTGGCTCTACCTGGCTAATTTAGTTGCACAAGATGAAAATATTCACAAGAATAAACAAAGACATAGGCAAGTCATGGGCACTCCATCAATCCATGGTAGGCACTGGATCAAACCCCAGGGATACTTTTGCTGTACTCATAGGGTGGTGATGGCTAGAGCAAAAGTAAGAATAGAACAAACACCAAAGAAATGAAATTGTTGGATGCCACACTAACTTTGAAGCTTACATAGAGGTTTCCAAAAGACTACATAAATAATATATGTGGACTGCATATCACCATTACAAAGTTGTAAGCATGCGTTATTATTTATTTTTATTTAATTATTTACTTAGCACAATAACACCTCATTAAATATATATGTAGTGTCCATTACTATGGTCGCCACTACCAGCAATCAAGGTTAGTATTTATTTTATTTTCTGTTATTTTTAAAATGATTGATTTATAAAGCACCATAGTCTTGATTAAAAGCAGATGCATATTTTTTTTAATCCTCTATTTTTACTCATGTCCACTTTATTTCCAAGAAGCAACTATCCAACTATTTCACCCTTCAATTATGACTTCCAATACCGTGGATATTTAGTTAGTTCTTTGAATGTCACAATCAAGGATCTCTTCCCAACAACCGGTTCAACCTTTAAAGGCGGAGTTGCATTCATGGCTATCAATCCAAATTATATGCATTAGTTAGCTACATCATCAAAATTATGTCGTGACTGGAGATTACGTCATTCTCAATCATCATAACATACACTTGTATAGATTCATGGATATCAATATAAATTTAATGTAGTTGGTACCTTCATCACCTTAATTACATCGTGAATGGAAAATAAATGGATAATGTGTCATTCTCAATGCCATAACAGAAACCTATAGTATTTGCTTAAATGTTCATGGAGGATTAATGTGGAAACATTAATATTCATCACCCCAATTAGGTTGTGAATGGATAGGAAAAAGGATATGATACTCATATTGTTAGATGTCCTTGAAAATATTTACAATCAATAACACTAAAAACATTGGAAAACATAGTCACATCACTCTGCAATGCAATCCTATCTTAGGCATAAAATTCTAACCTCATTCCAATTTTCAGACATCTAATAAAAAATTAGAAAAGTATTTTTTTGGAAAATAAAAGGATAAAAAAATTCCTATGCCTAATGTCAACTATAGCACCCCAAAATATTTCAGTGATGTAAATTCAAAATAATATGCTCAAATGGATGTTATATGTTTGTCACATCCACAGGTTTATATTTCTCCATTGTAAATAAATTGTAATTAAGTAAAGGTTGAGAGAAGGGATACATATTATAGTTGCTTACGGAGGGAGATTGCTTAAGGAACTGTAAAAATTAAACACTTTAGCCATGGGTTGGTTGAGAATCGTAAATGTGTTGATTATGCATTAAATTTAACAAAAAAGATGAGGACATGCCTAGATGTCCTTCAGATCCAACAAAAAGCAAGAAGAAGACCAAAAGAAATTAAGGGTAGCATGAGTTGCATTGTCCAAGTAATTAACTACATGCAACTGTGGAAAATGACAAATGCATATCAGTTGACAAAGTAACGTACAATATGGAAGACGCGGGGGGGGAATACTATCACACATACGCATAGGTAGGGGATGGTGAATCTCTCAGATTCTCTCTTAGGAATAGAGATAGTTGAAGAAAGGAACACATTTTATTTACTCTCTTGTGCATATGCCTAGGAATAAGCAAAGAGGACATAATGAGAACACTGTAGGAAAATTTCCCCGAAGGGTGGAGGTGAGAAAATAGTAAAAGAGCAATGAGAAGATTAGGCCAAAGGAAAGATGTGGAGAGATAAGAACCAAGTAAAGAACCCTCATTGAGGCTTGTTGGGTAAAAGAAATATAGAGAGTATTGGCTTACCTGTAAGGCCAAAGAACCCATTGGAAGGTTCTGGATTGATGAACCTACTAGTTTTGGAATAGTCACTCAGGTGCTTGTGTGGGTTGTTGAACCACCAGGATTTACCTTGGGGAAAAATATTAGGTGCTTGAAAGACTGATGAACCCCTTGGAGATATGATCTTTTACTCATTACTAGCTTATCAATTGATGAACGTCCTTCCCCAATGTGGACTCTCTTCTACTGAAAGTGAGCTAAGACTGTCTGCACTATGGTATCTTGGCATGCATATTAATTATGTCTAAAAGGAAAGAGTGAAAACTCATGTAGCTAGTCGATGAAGGTAGTGTACCATTGTGGCATCCTATTTCGACTATTCTATTGGTTGAAATTACTCTTATGAAGCCCTCCACCTCAAGCACAGGAATTTGGCTCAGAGTGAAAGCTACAAGTAACTATGGTTTTAGCTTATCTATGGATGGGTGGAGAATTAGAGTCCCACTCTTAGTCACCAAATTATTCTGCCACATAAGCTAAGTATTTATGTGTTCTCCTTTGTTTAAATTTTGTGTGAATGTCTTTAGCATTGGTTGAACATTGCATTCATGATAAGAAATTGGGACTCCATTCATAAAAGAGAAATGTTAATACTCCGTGCAATGATTTTTAAGGAAATAGTTTTTTTCTAGGATTATTTATAGACTGTATTGTGACCTAAATAGTTGGTTAATGTATCGGTGAAATATATTATTTAAATGATATTTGAATTTATCCTAAGATTGAAAACTTAGTCCAGTTGTGTATATGCAACCTTTCAATATGGATAAATATGTGACCACATGTAATGGGTTGTGTTTTTCTCATTTAAGCTCGGAAGAGAGAGCATAGTGTGTGTGTGTGATCACACACATATAATGGCATACGTCCATGACTAAGTTCGCTAATTAGGAAGGATAGGTCAGAAGATCCTGTGTATGCCCTATATGCCATTGAATATGTATAAGAGGCTTGAGTGAACACATTGTACACTTAATAAATAGTTTTTACGCATGATGCTAGAAAGCAAAAGGCAATAGAAGGCATTAGTTTAACCCCATTCAACTAGGTGACCATGCACTATGACTAAATGCTTGCTGTAGGAGAAATATGGGTTGTCAATGGGGAAACACCCATGGTTGTCGGATGGCCCCAAAATCTTGGTACCGCAAAAGTATCAAGGGGAGTATAAAAGGAAATTCTTTGGGTAATATCCCTAGGATGATGTGTCAATGGGTCCAAAACCCAAGAGTATCAATTAGATTTTGGCGAGGAAGAGAAAAACCCAAAAACATTTACAATGAGAAGATTGTGATATGAAGGAGTTGAACATTAAGTGGGACCCCATCCACATGGAGGGTGTGATGCTAGATGACATCACCCTAGATCTAAGATCCCAGATAATTGAGTGAAGGGCAAAGTAGAACACCCAATATTTAGGTCCTAGGGTGACTTGCCATATGGGGCCTCTTCAGCGAGGATGAGTGCCTTGCAACGTGAATGAATTCTCTTGTAGAGGGAGGTGAAGCTTAATGTGGAGATAACACTACCAATGCATCTTGGAAGTATGTCCCCAAAATATTTGTATGGGGAGTAGTGTCAATACCTGCAGGGATTCAAATCCCAGGGTAACGTGGCCATAGAGGGCTCATACCCACTTAACCATATATGTCTATTTATGGGCATTGATTGGCTTAGTTCGAGACAAATTTTATATTGATTTAATCATCTGTATGAGGCAAACACTATGGTATCATCCGCTTTGAGCTTTTCAAGAGAGAAAAAAAAAAAAAAAACTAAAAATGTAGACCTCAATTCTATAACTAGACCATGGAGATTGGGTCACCATAATAACCACCTTATTCTATGATAATGATGGCTTAAGGGGGCTTGACCTAGGTTCAGAGTCACTCGCACAACCAACAAACCCTAACTGCTGGCCCTTTTAGCAACAACCTACATAGTGCATGCTGTAGTCTCACCCGAAGAAGTATTGAGGGATGATAGAGCCAAGTTTTTACATCCAGAGACAGTGTGATAAGCGGTCTTAAGCTCTTGTAGCTTAGATCTGCCTTCACGTAGATCGATATCCTTCTATGGCCTAATGTTCTAACTCTAAGGAGATGGCTTCTAGACCTTCGCGAAGGTCTGTGATTAGTCTTTACAGACCCTAAAGAGGCAAACCATCTAACTTCGTGTATTAATTAATAACCCTAGATTTGCCTTGGTACAGATCTACCCAATTCATCAGAAATCGTAACAAACTTAACCCTTAACTTTGTGAATACAGATAACTACTTTAGACACACATAAATATGATATATTCAGTAGGTTCATGCAGTATTTATACATTATTCCACAGAAAACATATTATAAAGCGACAGAACATAATATAAATAGAATTAACAAAAATACTTAGATGTAAGATATTTCTTCAAAATTGGTCTTTATTCAGTTCCAGTGTTCAATTTATAGACTTCTCTACCCTACACACTCAGCTTCAAGGGTCCGCTCACTGAGATGCAAACTTACCAAGGCCTCCTGCGTACTCATCTGTAGGATCCTTCCCCTTTCGCCTAAGTACAGGAAACAAATCTTTCCTTCCTTAACACTTTACGAAAACAACAATCTCTTCTCCAAGTTATCAACTACTACCTCTAGACTTGCTATGACTTAACTATATATAGCTTTTTCCAATACAATACCATGGTCCACGGACCATGGGTGAGTCTCAAAAACTGACCTATCTGTGACTCAAACAACAGGTTAAAACCCCTTTGACTCCTATCTAGTTGCACGCTCCACATCCACATTTTGCTGAGAGTTTACATTCTTTACAAAAATTTACAAAACTAGGTTAAACTAACCCAAAAACTAACCCTAGGGACCCTGTCCCAATAGGACCCCAACACAAATATGGTGACTCACCCTCAAGTCACTCGGTTGATGCCTTGATCTTATTGTGGAGGCCACCTAACTCGACCTGTAATGATGTTATGTCAACAGCGCTTTGAACCACATCGTGATGCACTTCTTCCACCAATTTCTTGGTCGTTGGGCCTTCCACTGCAAGGCGCATTGTCCTCTGTGTCTATTGCAACACCTTTAACTTTTCTTGAAGTGAGAGAGTAAGCTGGTAGGCTTCCTCTAGCCATGGTTGTAATCTGACCATTAGAAGGGCCTCTTTTCTCTCTAATTCTTCTGTTTGTGCTTGCAGCTGCTTAGCTTCCTGCAATTTCGCGAGGCGTTGTGCGGGCACTAAAGTGTGCTCAGTCCCTTGGACTTCATCATATTGACACTACATCTCCTTGATATCTATAGAGTCTAAAGATTGTCCTACCATGACATCCTTTTTCCCTAATGATCCTCTCTTTTTCATAAATATTTATCACTTAAATAAAGCCATATCTACCAGATTTTGATGAAGGTATGCAATAGTATGTTTTCTTGTTCATATTTAACAATATACCCTATTGTTTTATTAAAGTTTCAATTGGCTATCGAATCAGCTTGTTTCCATAGCTAATCCAGTTTTTCGTAGCTGTCTTCATTGTTCACGGGGTTCTAGAGTTCCAGGTTAGCAATGAAAGGTGCGGATGGATAGAGGATGGCTCCCTCATGGATACCTTCCTATCCACTCGAAAATGATTTCTAAAAGAAGCACATGAGATTGCGGTCAAACTCCAAGTCAATTGTTGGATTAATGTAGAACAAAACCCGAGATCAGTTGAACCTTATCGTTTTGCTTTCTGAATAGAAAAACAATGGTTTAACGATATAAGTTTAGATAGGTTAGAGATATTAGGCTTAAAATCTTCATACAATTATGCCAAGAGACCTGCTATAAAGCTAATGGCTGCACTATTATTTGGGTGTGTGCTGAATGATATGTTTATGAACAGTTTGTGAATTTTGTGTGAATAGAATTGGTTTTTGTGTACATGCATTGTGTTGATTTGAAGCACTAAACTGTTATGTGGAGGGCCCCTACAAATTGTGGTAGGTTTTAATCAAATACAATCTGATTTCTGTTAATTCTTCAATTGCTCTGTTTTGTGTGACAATGTTGCATAATGATCTCGCCAGCGAACTGTTATCTGCATAACAACTTTAATTTTCTTTAAACCTATCTTAGACTGTTATCTATTTTGCTTTATAGCTGGTACTACATAGTTCTTTCCTTTGCTTATTATCCAGCATAATTGAAGTGTGTTCAATTCACAATATAGATGTTGCTTGGGTTACTTTGTTTGAGTAGAAATTGAACAAGCGAGAAGACTTCTCCTAAAACAATTGAGTTCAACAGTATTCCTTCATAGCTGATATAATAGGTTTCTTTTTGCACTTAGAGAATGAGGAGATGCAACATAGAGATTTAAGATAAAAAAAATCCCAAACAATCTAACATAAGTAAAATCACTCTCACATCATCTACAAACTAATTAGATAGAGATTAATTCCTAGGAAACTTAATCAAAATCCCTAAGAATTACAACACAAATACAATTGACAAACACTGTAGAATTTCCCACTATAGATCACCTGATAATGCAATATACTAAAGCAAAAGACTTGATATACTTCTACAAACAAACTTGCGAAAGATTAATCTATTTTGAGCAAGATCAAATAGAACACATATAATAGAGAATGAGAAATAAATCACACATGAACAAAAAAAAATACTCTGGGGAAAGCCTCAGCTAAAAACCTCGATCTCTGTATTATCATACAAGTGGAAAATATCTTCGGATTACACAAAGATTTAGCTCACAAGCTATCCAACTCTCAATACAATCCCTCAATCCTTACGTAGTTTCTCCTGGGTCCTCTGGCTACCACCTGTGTGAATTCACCTCTCACACAACTCACCAAACTCAGAAATAACTGCGCAATCCTCAAGGAATGAATTCCTTCTGCATACAACTCAAAGTACAACTCATCCTGATCTCCTTAATTAAGGGATAACTTGCTCAATCAAAGGGATAATTGTTGCATGCCTTCACATATACTTCATGTTTGATTTTCTCCAACTAATTAACTCAAAATGAATTAATTAATTATTTTACAAAAAGATGCTAAGCTCAAATTCAAATTTTAATTCTCAATTTTAGTTCAGGGACTAACTAAAATTGGAATGTATCCGGAAATGCTATTTTTAGCACTTCTATATTTAGCATTTTTTGTTGCTATTTTCAGCACTCCCTCTCAACAAGAAAGGGATTATCTGTCACCCTGATCCTATCTCTGTGGAACTCGAATTTTCATTTTGACGATGCTTAATCAAAATGTCTGCATCCTGCTCCTCGGTCGAAACATACTGCAACAACATGGTCCTCTTCAACACACAGTCTCGAAGATGATGATATCAGATATCGCTGTGCTTGGATTTGTCATGAAATACTAGATTCTCAGAGAGTTTGATACAACTCTGATTAGCGCAATAGATCACAGTTGGATCCATCCTCTAATCAAACAATCCAACTAGAATCTTATGCATCCAAATTGCCTCACATGCTGCCTAAATGGCAGCCATGTATTCAACCTCTGCTAAGCTAAGTGAAACTAATCTTTATTTCCTACTGTACCAAGAAACTACAACTGAACCAAGGTTGAAAATTCCCCCTGAAGTGTTCTTCCAATCTGATGGACTCCCTACCCAATCTGCATCTATGAATCCCTGAAGCTTCACTCCTTCTATCCATCTGTACCATAATCCATATTGATATGTGCCTTTGAGGTATCTCAGCACATGCTTCATTGCCTTCCAAAACAACTTGGTAGGCTAAACCATAGCTTGACTCATCTAGTTCACCGCAAAGCACAAATCTGGTCGTGTGTTCACTAAATACATCAATGAACCCACAAGCATCCTCCTTCCTGTAGTTACCTGCTAGAGGAGTCTGCATGGGCTTTCACTTCTCCATGTGGAATCTCTTGAGTATCTGATTGGCATACTTGCCTTGAGACACAAACACTTCCCCATCCTTCTGCCACACTTTCATGCCTGAAAAGTAGTGCATGAGACCCATTTCTTTCATCTCAAATTCTCTTGCAAGGTCCTCCTTGCAAGACTTGATCAACTGATCTTCACCTATCAATATCAGATCATCAACATAAAGAAAAATGATCAATGACTTACCTTCTACCATGATGTGGTAAAGGTTCACATCCACTTCACTCTTTGTGAAGCCTGACCCAGTGAAATAGCTATCGATCCTGGTGTACCAAGCACGAGGTGCTTGCTTCAGCCCATACAAAGCTCTCTTGAGTCGACACAAACGTGACTTATGATCGAAGGTCTCAAATCATTATGACTACTCTATGTACACCTCTTCCTCAATCTTTCCATTAAGGAACATAGTCTTCACATCCATCTGATGCATCTTCCAACCCATCTGTGCTGATAGTGGAAACATCAATCTGATAGATGAGTACCTTGCTATGGGAGCAAAAGACTCATTATAGTCGATCCCCTTGACCTGTGAGAAACCAAAAGCAATGAACCTTGCCTTATGTTTCTCCACACTCCCATCAGTTGCTTGCTTTACCTTGTAAAGCCATCGGGAACTCACTACTGACTTGTTCTCTGGTCTTGGAACAACATCCCAAACACTGTTCTGAACTATGGAGTCGTACTCCTCCACTATAGCATCAACCCAAACTGGCTACTTCATTTCTTCCTCGAAGGAAGATGTTTCGATCTCTATACATTCCCCAACCAGGGCCATGTAACAGCGTATGGCTCGGGTGACCTCCTTTGTCTGCATTGAGAAGATGGTTGTCCCACATTCTCTCTCGCATCCATCATCAATCTGTTAGCTTCCCTTGATCATTTCCACCCATCTCTAGAAGACTCTGTATGAGTGTATGTCTCCACTCCTGGATCCTCTGCATGTGTCTGCTCCGCATCAGTCTGAGGCTCCTCCTCCTTAGGAACCAAAAGTTCCTCCTCTGCATGCAACTTGAGCTCCCTCTTAAGGGAAAGTCACATGGCCTTCTACTCGTTGAACTTTAGATATCTGCATACCACTGTCCTCTGACTGGTAGGCAAGAACACCCAATAGTTGTGGAGTGTATCAGTGTACCCCACAAGTATCCCCAACTCAACTGTTGGCTCTAGCTTCTTCTGGCCATATTTGGTCACATGGAAAAATATTGATGAGCCAAAGATCCTGAAGTGACTCACATCTGGTCTCTTCCTGGAGAAAGCCTCCTCTGGTGTCTTCATTCCCTGTATATGATGTGGGCTTCTATTCTACAAGTATACTCCTGTATTGCATGCCTTAGCCCACAAATGAAGAGGTAGGCCTTGGTCATGCAGCATTACCTGAGCTACTCCCACAATAATTCTATTCTTCCTTTCAGCCACCCCATTCTGATATGGGTTATGGGGTGCCGTCAACTCTTGTTTAATTCCTTCTACTGCATAGAAATCCTTAAACTGTTGAGAGACATACTCTCCACCATTGTCACTTCACAAGGCCCTTATTTTCTTTCCAGATTCTTTCTCAACCAAGGTTTTGAACTCACAAAAACTTGAGAAGGTTTGATCCTTCTTCTGCATGAAGTAGATCCAACATCTATGAGAAAATTATCAATGAAAATAACATAGTAGCTTTGTTTAGCGGTGGGGGCTTTCGAGAATGGTCCACACATATATATATGAACTCACTCTAGAATTGCTCCAGCTCAACTATCTTGATCATGAAAGGAAGATTTTTCATACTTACCCAAGGTACAACCTTTGCATGTATCCACTTTCTCAAGTTTACCCTTGGGAAGTCTGGTAGAAATCGGTTGCATGATCTTCAAGGTCCCATGGTGCAAGTGGCCCAATCTTCTATGCCATAGCTCGCAAATATCTTAGCTTTGCACCAACTCTGCTTTGGAACTCAATGCATCATAGTCATCTACCTCCAGCTTTTAGAGATTCTTTACTCGAATCCCAATCCTCTTGGTCTGTCCAGTGCCGATGTGCCTCAGGAATGCCTTTCCTTTACTAAAGACTACATCATAGCCTTTACCTTCCAACATTGTGACGAACACTAGGTTCTTCGTTATTCTAGGCACAAACTTTACATCAGTCAGGGCGAGAGGAGCTCCATGTTCCCTTCGAAACACAACAATACCTTCACTTGAAACACGGTACTTTCCATCATCTCCTATCTCTATGCACATCTGGAGGTCCTTATCCTCCAAGATACTGAATAAACTCTTGTCTCTAGTCATGTGGAATGAGGCTCCACTATCCAGCTACTAAACACAACCCACCATCGATGAAACCATGCTGAGGCCAGCGCCTCACCATCTAATCCTTTTGAGGATCCCTTCTTGGATTTCTTCTGTGGACAATTCATTGCATAATGGCCCACCTCATGACAATGAAAGCATCGCACTTTCAATTTGTCAATATTCTTCCCACCATGGGAAGAACTCAATTTGGAATGGGAAACCTTCCCTTTCCCTTTCCTCGCCTTACTCGCTACGGCTAGATTTTCTTCATCATCATGCTTTGATGAAGAACCATCTCTGGTGCTTCTCCTTATCCCTCCTGCATCAGACCACAGTCGTTCCCAATCTAGTAGTTTCTCTCTTCCATTTACTGAGTCTTGGTAGCTATGCCAGCTCTTAGGAAGACCGAGGAGAGCAAGACTCACCATGTCATCATTGGCTGTCGTGATTCTTACACTTCCAAGCTCATCCCTGTAGGTGGTGAGCTTGTTCAGATATGTAGAGATCGTGTCGCACTTTCCACACTTGATTTTCTGAAGTTTGTCTTTCAACACCAGGTTCCTCTGATCACTACTATTCTGATAGATCCTTCAATGTTTTCCACATTGAAAACAGTGTCTCCTTCCCATGGAGACGCGAGACAATGTGGTCTCGAACTTCCTCTAGAAGAATCCTCCTCGCTCTAGCCACACATTTCTTCCATTCCACCAATTCTTGGGCATTAGCAGCTGCTGGGGACTTCTTGATCAATGAAGTCCTTCAAACTGTTGTTCCCGAATACCGCTTCCATGCAATCCTTCCAGGATATATAATTTGAGCTGCCATCTAGGGTGTTGGGCCTTCAGAATGTCTTCAAAATGACATCCACTTTCACCTTTATCACCACCATTTCACTCACATGTCACAACTTAATAACCATATAACCTTTCATTAGCCACAATTTTCATAAATATATGGATTAGGATCCTTATTTACCAAAGCTATTTATTTTATGTGTTTAAAGTGAATTTATGATTAAAAACTAGGAAATTAACATGGTTTCATGTATCTATATATGTGGCTTGAGTTTCATGACATGTGTAGGTGACTTGGAAGTTTCCAAGGCACTCTTATGTGGCCTCCAATACTCAAATTCGAATTCCCTTCAAAGGAGATTTGGATAAAGGTCAAAGAAGGATATGTGTCCTATTTGGATTGTAACTCTATGAGGTGCCTCATCATTTCTTATATGGATTAGAACTCTATGAGACACTTAAGGGATATGTGTCTTATTATGATCTATTGGGTTGTAATTATATGAGATTTTAGTGGATCCTCATTAAATAGGGTAGCTTCTTATGTTTTTGTATAAATAGGAGAGCCTTCTCCTTTGAAATGTATGTGTAAAGTTGCAGAAATTCTCATGTTTTTAATAGAGAATTTGGAGCTTATACTTCAAGATTTGAATATTTATTTTTGCTTAAGTATGGAGCTTCTTCACTTGCCATCCTCATACACCATTGGAATCGCCATCTAATGATTGTGAGATTTAATTGCTTTTACAGATTAAAGTGTATTTACTTTCTTAGTATTAGTTTTAGAAAGACTATGTAATCCTTGCTTTTCTAAAAACATTTCAATAGGGAAGATTTATGTATTTTCCAATTGGATTAAGTTTGAGGCAAGGGCTCATAGTTATTTAGTTTCCTTTCATGTTCTATTATTTACTTTCTTAGATTAAACCATCAAGTCATTGTATAATTGAATAAAGGATCAGGCCAAGAAGGTGAATTCAAATTGGGTGATTGAATGTTCAACCAATGCAATCATCGAGCTTTACTTTTTCATGCTTTTATATTTGCTTTTAAGATCCTCATTTAATTGCATTAACTAATATTCCTAAAGATCATTCTAAGAAATTTATTTAATCATATTTCAAGATTGAATGGTTGAATATTTGATACATGCAATTACTAAGTTATTTTCTGCACACTTTACTTGTTTTTCTAGGACATTAGAAGTTAAAGTATAAATAGTTGCTTACACATCATCTCAAGAAGGTAACACTTCATAATTGAATTCTAGAGTAACTAAGCATACATTAGTTGTTTTTGATTTTGTAGGTTAGTTGAATTTCATTTTCAATATTTGATTTCATAGATTAGATGAATTGGTTTTTGTTATTTTGTAGTTAGATTGATCTAAACTGAAAGATAATTTCTAGCACATATAGTGTACGCATGCTTCACAAGTTTACGAAACCCTCGGGTTGAAAAATTAAATGATAGGCAATAACTTTGCTCCAACACAAGGCATACTCAAGTCTCAAACCGTTGAACGCCATTGGTGAAATTTGAGATGTGATAAGAATTCAATTTCTATAATTAGGAACTTCAAACTTCAAACTTCTCCCTACTTTGTATATCATTCTCCACTTTGATCACCTTTGCTCTGATACCATGTAGAATTTCCCACTGTATATCACCTGATAATGCAATATACTAAAGCAAAATACTTGATCTACATCTACAAACAAATTTGCGAAAGCTTAATCAATTTTGAGCAAGATCAAATACAACACATATAACAGAGAATGAGAAATCAACAACGCGTGAACACAGAAGAATACTCTGGGGAAAGCCTTAGCTAAAAACCCCAATCTCTGTATTATCATACAAGTGGAAAATATCTCCGGATTACACAAAGCTTTAGCTCACAAGCTATCCAGCTCTCAGTACAATCCCTCAATACTGCTCATAGACTGAATAGATACAACATATGCCTTTCTTCAATCCTCCAAGCCTCCTATTTCCTTGCGTAGTTTCTCCTGGGTCCTCTAGCTGCCACCTGTGTGAATTGACCTCTCACACAAATCACTAACTCAGAAATAACTGCGTAATCCTTAAGAAATGAATTCCTTTTGCATGCAAGAGATATCCTCAATGGAATATTACTGCAACTAATAGTACATTGTCCCATCCTCTGATCTCAACTGGGTCTCTGAATGAACTGACATGCATGAGTTATTTATGAGAGAATATTCAGTTATCTGAAGTACACTAGTTACATGCATGCATGCATTAACTAACTGAACTCACAATCAGTTCCAGAAACTATTGGAACTAATCTAACTGGACTTAACTTAGTTAACTAAGCTAACTAATTACAACTCAAAGTACAACTCATCTTGATCTCCTTAATTAAGGGATAACTTCCTCAATCAAAGGGATAATTGTTGCATGTCTTCACATAGACTTCATGTTTGATTTTCTCCAAATAATTAACTCAAGATAAATTAATTAATTATTTTACAAACATCTGCTGAGCTCAAATTTGAATTTTAATTCTCAATTTTAGTTTAGGGACTAACTAAAATTGGAATGTATTTCGAAATTCTATTTATAGCAATGCTATTTTTAGCACTTCTATATTTAGCATTTATTGTTGCTATTTTCAGCAAACACCACCCCCATCTTAAGTTTAGATCTTAACAAATACATAACGATCTAATGAATAAATTCTAAGCACATATTATGCACCTATACTTCATCAGTCTATGCACCCTGGTTGACAATTTATGATTTCCAATTCAAGGACATTGAATTGACCAAACATTTTGGCACCATTACCGGGGAAGTACAATTAGAAGTAAAAAAAAAAACCATAATTAATTTAAAACATGACATGCATAGGGATAAAGACTCTAGGGGTAGAGTTTTAGGATGAGGACGAAGTTTAATTCCCAGAAATCCACTCACTCCACCATGATTTTGAGATTCCACACCACCTACTCAAACCCAAATTCCATTTAGAGGTTGACAAAGACTTCCTAAAGTCTCAAGATCAGAAATTCAATCCAGAACTTCACCTACTTCTTCTACTGAAGCTGTAATTGAAGAAAATCCTACATCTCCAACCACAAGAGTAATCTTTCTATCCCCCATTGGTGAACAAATTTTGGGAGAAGAATTAGAAAATCCTAGTGAAGAAGAGGAACTGGAAACTTATTTTGAACAACCATTGATAGAGGAACCAGAAGGATTAGAAGAACACTATCCTAGCTCCGAAGAATCTATCATGGCTAAAGAAGGGAAGGATAAGTACACAATGTCCATGGTGAAGAAGATAGGATTGGAGGTAGAGGAAGAGGAAGAGGTAGAGTTAGAGCAGGGGGTAGTGGCAGAGGAAATCAATATCCTTCGGGATTCCCTATTCTTGATGAAGATGCAACCATCACAATGAAAAATATATCACCCTCAATTCTTCCTAATTTCCACAGGAAAAGAAGCAAAGGTCCAGAGAAATTTCTCTTCGAATTTGAAGCACTATGCAGATCATATGACTATCTGCATGATGCTCAAACGTTGAAATTATTCTCCGCCACATTAAAAGACTCAACATTAAAATTGTTCATGAGTCTAGGAGTGCATTCCATAACAACATGGGCACAGATGAAAGAGGCTTTCTTAGGCAAGTATAGAGATTATTGTATGCCTAGTAACCTTAAAGATGAAGTCCTAAAAATGACAAAAAAGAAGATGAGTATCTTGAAGACTTGGTAGAAAGGTTTGTTTATAATGTTAAAAGAGAAAAAATGGATAATTTGGATGAACAAACCCTAAAATATCTTTTACTTAGAGTTGTTAAATATGAATGGATCGATCTCCTTAACCTAACTAGAAAAGGAGATATTTCCCAACTACCATTTGCATATATTTATGATTTATGTGTACATATCTCAAGGGGCAAAGAAAGAGTTGGAAAGAGTCCTAGAGACCCTCTCTTATCAAGAATAAACAAGTCTGCAGCTGGGATAGTTAGGAGGGCACAAATAGGAAATCTTCTTGACACCTTTAAAACAGATATTTTAGGGAGCCTATGTGAACAAATAGACACCCTTAAAACACAAAACAAGAAAAATTCCAAAAATACTGCATTATCTATCTTTTGTCCCAAATTTCAGATGAAACATGCTCTGAGAGAGTGTCCCTTAGACTCAAAAGCCATAGAAACCTGTGTCATATGTGTAGATAATCATGATACAAAGGAACATCCATCCTTACCAGGTCTTAAGGTTGTATTCAATGCTGAAGGAATCTCATAACCAGTAGACCCTCTCTACTTTATAGCCAAAAGACCAAGGAAAAACTCCCAACCAAATCAATCACAAGGATTTAGACCACAACAATTTTCCCAGTCTTTACAAGTAATTGGAATTCAACTTGGCAGCCTTGGGCTCTGCCATGATCACAACCTTGGAATCAAGGATGGAAAAATCCTTATGGAGCCTATGCTCAATATCAACAATACTAACCATCCTACCTTCCACCACAATTCTTAACCTTGTCCAATCAAATTCTTCAAGCTAATCAATTACCACAAGTCCCAGTATAGAATCAAAATGCACAACTTTCCCTACCATTTCCACAAAAATCAAATCAATTACCCGCTCAACCACTTCCAAATCCTAATAATAATATACCGCAAAAACCAGTATACAACATGGAGGGTCAGAATCCTCAAACTTATGTGATAACCCCACTAGACCTAAACAATATCCAATTACCAAAAAACCCTCTTGTTGTCATTCAAAATACAAAAGTTGATATTCAAAAACAAAAAAATCAATCAAAAGAAGGGGATACTTCTCTCCCTCAAAAAGAAACTAAACAAACAAAAGAAATTCCAATAGATTCTCCTATCATAGAACAACCTTCAATATCAGTTAAACCACCTTTCCTGGAAAGGTTGAAAATCGATGAAGGAGTAGAGAAACAAGTTATCTTGCCAGATTAAAATATGATGGATGAATTGAGAAATGCTTGTATTAAGATTCCTTTATTACAAGCCATAAAATAAATACCAATTTTTGCAAGAATAATTAAGGAATTAAGTACACAATGATCAGGGAGAAGAAGAAAAGATATAAAGATAATTCAGTTAGTTGGGAAAATTGCAAACATTATGATGGGGAAGACAACAATTCAAAAATATTTAGACCTAGGAAGCCCCGTTGTAAAAATTCACATCAATGGAATTGAAATGCCAAACACATTGATTGACCTAGGAGCAGTCATAAACATAATGAGCAAACAAGTTATGGACACATTTAGGCTTCCTAACCTTCAATACACACCAACCTTATTGCAATTAGAAGATAGATAAGTTATTAAAACAGGTGGTGTGTTAAAGGATGTTTGTGTATTTTTAGATTCTTAGGAATATCTTGTTGATTTCATGGCCTTAACACCCAAGAACAATCTAGGAGGACATCCATTAATTTTAGGAAGCCCTTGGTTGGCTACAACAGACACTTTTATCGGTTGTATGTCAAGTGATATGTTTATCTCAGATGGAAATTCTACAAAGAAATTTACATTATGACCCCGACAAGAACAACAGTAGATAAAAAAACTGAAGATGGAGAAGATGGAGAAGATATACAACCTATTTTTGTCACTTAACAAGTAAAAGAGGAAGACAAAATTTTAAATTTACTAGAAAATAATGAATCTTCCTCACATTATGAGTGTAGTCGAAATGAATATATCTCCTCTAAACAAGTATCATTGTTGTCCATGGAAAAATTTTGGAATTCCTCGATAGAAAGATTTCCAGGAAAAACCTTAAATGTCAATGAAAACTTGGAAGACATGCAAAATAAACAATTGATAGAAATTTTATAGAAACATTTTTCTACTTTTGCATGGGAATACACTGACATGAGAGGGATTGATCCTAAAATTTGCATACATCATATCTACGTTGAAGAAAATGCAAGACCAGTTAGACAATCTCAACGAAGAATGAACTCAAATCTAAAATAAATTGTTAAGGAAGAATTGCATAAATTATTAAATGTAAATTTCTTCTATCCAATATCTGACAGTCAGTGGGTTTCACCCCTAGTAATCATCCCTAAAAAGAATGGAAAATGGAGAGTATGCATCGATTACAGGGAGTTGAATAAAGCAACAGTAAAATACCACTTTCCATTACCTTTCATAAACCAGGTCTTAGATACTTTAGTACGAAAAAAATATTTTTCCTTCTTGGATGGGTTCAGTGGATACAACCAGATTCAAGTGGCCCCTGAGGATCAAGATAAAACCACATTCACTTCTCCATGGGAAACTTATGCTTACCGGGTACTTCCCTTTGGGTTATATAATGCTCCAACAACATTCCAAATGGTAGTCCTTGGCATTTTCTCTTACCTTATCCATGATTGCATGGAAGTGTACATGGATGATTTCACAGTCTATGGGGATTCTTTTAATGAAGCACTAGAAAACCTAGAGAAAGTCTTAATAAGACGTCAAGAAACAAACCTCTCATTACGCCATGAAAAATGTTTCATGATGTTTAATGAGGGAATTGTTTTACGTCACCATATTTCCAGAGACAAAATTAAGGTAGACTCATCTAAGGTGGAATTCATTTCAAAGTTATCAGTGCCAACTTTTCAAAAGGATGTCAGAATTTTTCTTGGTTTTATGAGATACTATAGAAGATTTATAGAAAACTTCACAAAAATTGCATCCCCACTCTTTAAATTACTCACCAAAGGCTGTGAATTCAGTTGGGATTCCGAATGTCAAGTTGCATTTGAAACATTGAAAAAGGGAATTTCTGAAGCACCCATCTTAAAAGGACGTAACTAGAAATTTCCTTTCCATATCTCAACAAATTCTTTAGATTCAACCTTAAGAGTTATTTTAGGACAAAAATATCTCACTCCTTATGCCATTTTTTATACTAGTAAAAATTTAATTTGTGCAGAGTTAAATTATACTGTAACCGAGATGGAGTTCTTAGTTGTATTTCACGCCATTAATAAATTCAGACATTATATAACTGGCTATGAAACCTCTGTCCACACAGACCATTCTGCCATTAGATAACTAATGAATAAACCAATCACTAATGGAAGAATAACTAGATGGATCCTACTTTTACAAGAATTCAACATAACCATTCTAGATAGGTCAGGAAAACAAAATGCAATTGCCGATTTTCTATCTAGAATACAAAATGAAAACAATGATTGACCTGTAGAAGATAAATTTCTTGATGAATATATCTTTGCAGTATCTACTAAATCACCTTGGTATGCATATATTGCTAACTATTTGGCTACAGGAAAAATTCCATTTCATTTATCTCTTAGAGAAAAAACAAGAATAGTCCACAATAGCACATCCTACTCATGGATAAATGAGGAATTATGTAAGACAGGACCAAACCTCATCATCAGAGGATGTGTTCGGGAGGATGAAATACCAAAGATACTAAAATATTGTCACAATTGTAGAAATTCCCACTGTAGATCAACAAATTATGCAATATACTAAAGCAAAATACAATATCTACTTCTACAACAAACTTTGCGGAAGCTTAATCGAATTGAGCAAGATCAAATAGAACACATATAACTGAGAAAGAGAAATCAATCACACATAACACAGAAGAAATAACCCAGGGAAAGCCTCAGCCTAAAACCCCAATCTCTGTGTTATCATACAAGTGCAAATATGTTCAAGTTACAAAAAGAATGAGCTCTCAAACTATCCTGCTCCCTCTGCAATCAAACAATACTACTCATGGACAGTAAAAGGCTCTCATAACCTTCTCCTTTGCCCTCCAAGCCTCCTATTTCCTTGCACAGTTTTTCCTGGGGTCCAGTGCTTCCACTTGTGTGAATTACCACCTCACAATGCTCACTTGGCTCAGAAATAACTGCACAAACCTAAAGGAGATAATTCCTTCTGCATGGATGAGTTTCCTATATAGGAAAAATCCTCCAACTGATAGTACACTATCCCTTCCTCTAATCTCAACTGGGTCTCTAACTGAACTGTCATGCATGAGTTATTTATGAGAGAATATTCAGTTATCTGGAGAGTAGTATTTACATGCATGCATGAATTAACTAACTGAACTCACAATTAGTTCAACAAACTATTTGAACTAATCTAACTGGACTTGACTCAGTTAACTGAGCCAACTAATTACAACTCAATATTACAACTCATGCTTATCTCTTTAACTGATGGATAAATTCCTCAATCAATGGAGAAACTATTGCATGTCCCCACATAGACTTCATGTTTGATTTTATACAACTAATTAACTCGAGATGAATTAATTAATTATTTTACAAATAGCTGCTAAGATCAAATTTGAATTTTACTTCTCAATTTTAGTTCAATGACTAAGTAAAATTGGATTCTAACCCGAAATTCTATTTATAGTAGTGCTATTTTTAGCGTTTCTTATTGCTATTTTCAACACTCCCTTTCAACAAGAAAGGCATTCAACTCGAACCCAATCCTAAACCTTTGGAATGTTCTACATGCAACACTTCTTCCAAGTGTTGTTACTCTAGCAACTCTAGAAACAAAATAAATCTCCCAATTGACCTCCCTATTTGGCTATAAAAATCCTTTGATGTTGAAGCTGCATCTGCCGCTGACAAGTGCTCCCTCTCTAACCTTTGAGCTCCTACAACACTCCACACATCTCGCACTATTGCACACCTCTCTGTGCCATCCTGCACTGGTACAACACTCCCGTGCCTCTCGCATTGTTGTAGCTTGCTAGCTCTGCAATGTCTTGGGATTCTTGCACTATAGCTCTCTCTGCTGCTCCATCCGCATCTGTCTCTACCCACTCAGCCAGTCATGTTACTGCTCATTAGGGCTCCTGTAGCAAGGTCTAATCCAAGAGGCTGGGTACCTCAAATATCCTGCCCCTATTTTAGCCTTCTTGGGACAATCACTTCACATCGCCCCACCTCACACATGGAGGTATGGCTGCATGTGATCCCTATGCCCACTTGGCTCGAAATTTCCCCCTTCTGGAGGTCTCTACAAGAGTGGATGCCTCCACTCGGTCTCCTCTCAACTTCTCTAGTTGTGGCTGCTCCACAACTTCATGAAGCTTCTTTTCCAATTGTGGCTCCTCCATAATTGTCTGAAACTTCTTCTGGCATTGCATGTTGAGAGATAGTGTACTCTCCCTCTTAACCATCAAGTCTCCAACAATTTCCTTACTCCTTAAGGCTTTGCATGCATCTTGAGCCTCAAGAGCATATAGATTCTTGACTCGTGAACTGATCTGCCTCACCTATCTCATGGTGATGTGTTGAAGGAAAACCTTTCCCTTACTGAAGACTACATCATAGCCTTTATCTTCCAACATTGCGATCGACACCAATTTTTTCCTCAGTCTTGGTACATACTTGACATCGATCAAGGTAATGCGACCTCCATGCTCCCTCTGAAAAACAACTCTGCCTACACCTGAGACACTATACTTTTCATCATTTCCCATTGCTATGAGTATCTAGAGATCTTTCTCCTCCAAGGCACTGAACAAACTCTTGTCGCCGGTCATGTGGAAAGAAGCTCCACTATCAAGAAACCAACCACATTCCACCATGGATTAAACCATGCATGCGAAGAGGGTGAAATCCAACTTGAACTGTGAGGCCAATGCCTCACCTTCAGATCCTTCCTTGGATCCCATCTTGGATTTGTTCAGTGGACAATTTGTAGCAAAATGGCCCACCTCATGACAATGAAAGCATCGCACTTTCATTTTGTCAAAATTCTTCCCACCATGGAAGAGCTAGATTTGGGATGAGAATCCTTCTCCTTCCTTTTCTTTTCCTTACTCGCTAAGGCTATATTTTCCTCATCATCTTGCTTTGATGAGGATCCATCTCTAGTGCTTCTTCTTATCTCCTCCTGCATCAGATCTGACCAGTCATTCCCAATCTGGCAATTTTTCTCTTCCATTTACCAAGTATTGGTAGCTATGCCAGCTCTTAGGAAGACTGAGGAGTGCAACACTCACCATGTCATCATCGACTGTCGTGATCCCTACACTTCCAAGCTCATACCTACAAGTGGTGAGATTGTTCAGATATGTAGAGATCGTGTCGCCCTTTTCACACTTGATTTTTCGAAGCTTGTCTTTCAGCACTAGATTCCTCTAATCACTGCTATTCTGATATAGATCTTTCAATGTTTTCCACATTGAAAATGGTGTCTCCTTCCCATGGAGGCTCGAGACTATGTGGTCTCAAACTCCCTCTAGGAAGATTCTCCTTGCTCTAGCCACAGAGTTCTTCCATTCCGCCAATTCTGTAGCATCAGTCGGCTTGGGGACTTCTTGATCAATGAAGTCCTTTAGACCGTTATCCTCTAATATTTCTTCCATGTGATCCTTCCAGGCTATATAATTTGAGCTGCCATCAAGGGCATACTTGAGTCTTAAACTGTTGAACGCCATTGGTGAAATTGAGATGTGATAAGAACTCGATTTCTATATTCAAGAACCTTAAACTTCAATCTTCTCTCTTCTTGTATACTGTTCTTCACTTTGATAACCTTTGCTCTGATACCATGTAGAAATTCCCACTGTAGATCAACAGATTATGCAATATACTAAAACAAAATACAAGATCTACTTCTACAACAAACTTTGCAGAAGCTTAATCGAATTGAGCAAGATCAAATAGAACACATATAACTGAGAAATAGAAATCAATCAGACATAAAACAAAAGAAATAACCTGGGGAAAGCCTCAGCCTAAAATCCCAATCTTTGTATTATCATACAAGTGGAAATATGTTCAAGTTACAAAAAGAATGAGCTCTCAAGCTATCCTGCTTTCTTTGCAATCGAACAATACTACTCATAGACAGCCAAAGGCTCTCACAACCTTCTCATCTTCTCTCCAAGCCTCCTATTTCCTTGCGCAGTTTTTCCTGGGGTCCAGTGCTTCCACTTGTGTGAATTTCCACCTCACACTACTCACTTGGCTCAGAAATAACTGCACAAACCTGAAGTAGATAATTCCTTCTGGATGGATGATTTTCCTATATAGGAAAAATCCTACAACTGATAATACACTGTCCCTTCCTCTGATCTCAACTGGGTCTCTGACTGAACTAACATGCATGAGTTATTTATGAGAGAATATTTAGTTATCTGGAGAGCAGTAGTTACATGCATGCATGCATTAACTAACTGAACTTATAATTAGTTCAACAAATTATTTGAACTAATCTTACTGGACTTGACTCAGTTAACTGAGCCAACTAATTACAACTCAATATTACAACTCATCCTTATCTCTTTAACTGATGGATAAATTCATCAATCAATAGAGAAACTATTGCATGTCCCCACATAGACTTCATGTTTGATTTTCTACAACTAATTAACTCAATATGAATTAATTAATTATTTTACAAACAACTGCTAAGATCAAATTCGAATTTTACTTCTCAATTTTAGTTCAAGGACTAACTAAAATTGGAATCTAACCCAAAATGCTATTTTTAGCACTTCCATTTTTCATTCCTTGTTGCTATGTCCAACACTGGTACCCGAAATGTTATTTATAACAGTGCTATTTTTAACACTTCTATTTTTAGCAATTCTTGTTGCTATTTTCAACAACAATGAACCATGTGGAGGACATTTTTCTGACAAGAGAACTGCTTACAAAATCCTGCTTTTAGGATATTATTGGCCTTCCATTTTTAGGCACAACAAGGAATATGTTAAAATATGTGACAGATGTCAGAGAATGGGCAAACTTTCTCTTTCAAATGAGATGTCACTACAACCACAGGTACTTATCGAACCATTTGAAGAGTGGGCAGTAGATTTTGTTGGACCAATTAGGCCACCTCCAAAGCAAAAGAGTATTTTTTGGTATGTATTGATTATGTCACTAAATGGGTAGAAGCTAAATCACTTCCTTTTGCTATTGAAAAAACTGTAGTTTCATTTCTTTTTGAGGATATTTTTACTCATTTTGGTGTTCCAAGAGAAATTGTAACAGATCAAGGGAGACAGTTCACATCCAGACTAGTGCAAAATCTTGTCGACCAATACAAGATAAACATCAGAAGTCAACTCCATACCATCCACAAGCCAAAGGATAAGTTGAGTCCACAAATAAGGTGATCGAGGCTATCCTTACAAAGACTGTACATCTACACAAGAAAAACTGGGTGGAAAAGCTTCTGGAAGCCTTATGGGCCAATAGGACTACATGGAGGAATACTACAGGACATACTCCCTATGAACTTGTTTATGGGAAGCAAGTCTTACTTCCAATAGAGTTCCAGATCTAGACCTATAAGACAACAGTCCAGTTAGATCTTGACTTTTCAAAAGCCCAGGAGTAAAGAATGACACAATTAAATGAGCTTGATGAAATTAGACAAGAGGCCTTCTAGAGGACCAGCTTAGTGAAACAACAGAGGTCAAGATGGCACAATAAGTACATTAAAGAAAGGAAGTTTCATCCAGGAGATTAGGCATTGCTCTTTGATTCAAAATTAAAAAAATTTCAAGGGAAATTCCAAACCCATTGGCTTGGACCTTATGAGGTTGAGAATGTCTTTAACAATGGTGTAGTTAGAATCAGGACTATTGATGAAGAAATAAATCCTCTATTAGTAAATGGATATTGAATCAAGCTTTACCAGAAACCATTAACAAGAGAGGAATTTGTTAAAATATTTTAGGATAATTCAAAACTGAAGATGGTCAAGAACAATTCTCCTTCTTTTCCACCTTAGAAATTTTCATTCAGTTTGTTCTTCAAA
>APFE031703556.1:2820-21289 GCA_000404065.3 Pinus taeda | reverse complement strand
TATATATAAACATGAAAACCAACATGTCGTTGGCATGTTTCTACAGAAAATTTGAAGTGAAAACCAACTTGTTGGCACTTCAAATTTTGTTTAGAAAAGAAAAAAAAGAATAATATGGTTCATCTACTAAAATCTTTCTTTCTCTTATGCTACAGAAACAACAACTTTCTGCAGCTTGGCCAACTTTCCGTAGCTTGGACAACTTTCCGTAGCTTGGACAAGTTTCCACAGCTAAACAAATTTTTGCAACCTAATAATTTTGGAGTCTACAAGGATGCTTGGTGATCTGGATTAAAGGGCAGTTGACAACAAGGCACTTGCAGGAGATTAAAGGACAACAAATAAGGTTAGCAACAAAAAATTAAAGGTACATGCTGCTTTAATTTAACGATAGGGAAGGTTATATAACATGTACGAGTAAAAGATATAGTACTGAAATGTAATCGTTATAACCTAAGCGTAATGGCCACCTAAAGAAATATCATATGCCACCACTCTAAAATTCATGTCACGACCTTGTGCCAAATCTACTAAATTAATTACCAAATCATAAGTTTGAATGCACCTAACGGTTGAATTCGTTCCCATAATCCTTTTGATAGCCCATTCATTCTTCCTTATTCCTACACTCCTATGATATTTCACAGCCACTCCATCTTACCGCCAGCTAGCAAACTCTACCATTCTCGTTTTCCTATCAAGGTAGCCAATATTCGAGGCAAAGCATCCTTCGACATGGGGGTAATTGTTCGAACTGAGCTAGAAATGAAGCAGTTCCTAGAGGGGTACCCACAAACTAGGGAGCTACTGGAAAGAAGACAATGGTTGTAGTTCATTGAGAAATTTAACAACTTCCACAAGGAGGTAACCAAGACATTTGGATGCTCATTTGATGGAATGGAGGCTGAAATTAGGGACATAAAACTCACAGTAACGAAGTCTATGATTGCTAAGGCCATCGAGCTGCCAAGACATGGAGAAAAATGGTTTAAAAACAAAGGGATTGACAGTGAGGACTGGAAGTTTTTCCTCAAGAAACCGAACATGGACACAAAAGTCTACAAAAAAGGTATTCCAAGCTCTACTCTTAAAAACAAATGGAGAAACTTATTACTTCTGCTTTAGAAGTTTATCACTTGTGAGGGTAGCTTTGGGCAAATGTATTTTTATCATGTTAGAATGATGATGCACTTCCTTGAGGATCATCAGATGAACCTCCCCTATTTTCTCTTGAATAGCCTCATGAAAATGGCTACAAATATTCAAAACAAAATTCAATGCATAGAAAATACCATGTATCATCATGGTCTGGTAAAAATATTGGTCGAATTTCACCTTTGAAGTATAGGGGATGACAGGGAGAGTTTCCTAATAAGGAACCATTTTGAGGGAAAATCCCCAAAAAAACCAAGTAGCAGCAGGGCCCTCAGAGGGAGAAAGAGAACCATAGAAATGATAAAGGAAAAGGCACCTCAAACTCAGACAAAGGTAACAGAAAAAGAGTTTCCTATAGTAAAACTTTGCAGAGAATGAAGAGGGGAAACCCTAGAAGAAATAAGGCTAGCCCATGTAAAGAAGAATTCTCACAAACCAAAACCTCTCATCTATAGGAAAAATCAGAAAATAAGAGGAAAATGCAGAAAACACAAACCCCAGGGTTGAGATGGAGCACGAGGTTGATCATGATTCTACAAACAACCTCAAAAACTACATATTACATTAACCCTGAGGAAAATGAGCCAAATGAAAAGGAGCCAACTGAAGAGGAGCCAATAGAGAATGCTCCAATAGATATTTAGCCAACAGAGGATGAGCCAATAGAGGATGAGCCAATTGAAAGCCCTGAGAATTCTCTAAAAGGGTCACCAATATCATCACCACAACCTTACAACTCACCTCTAGGAAGCCCGATACATAGTTTGAGAATTGACCCTGCACAGCAGGAAATATATGACTACATAGAGTCACTGGAAAGGAAGGTGACAACAAAAAAGGAAGCAATACAGAGCCCTGGAGAAGGGAGAAACTAGGTGAATGAACAATTGGACTCAAACTCTTGATGTAGGAAAACTTTGAACTATAAACACTAAATTGGTATCCTAAAAATGAAAATCAAGCGCTGAAGACACAGAGTGAGATACAAATTGCCAAGAGTGACAATCTGATCCTACTTCTAAGCTTATGGTAAAAGAAAAACATGATGCTAAAGAAAGAGAAAATAATTATGCAGAGAGAGATAATCCGTTTAAAGTACAAAATTCTAATGAGGAAGCCTAGAATGCGAATCTTTGCCAAAAAGAAGAAAACAGTGAAATAGGGAGATGACAAACAAGAGGCACAAGAAAAAGATAAGGAAGAAGTGTATGAGGACATACAACATCACTAGTCCAGGGGAATGTAGAGTCTGAAGATTGTCCTACCATGACATCCCTTTTGCCTAATGATCCTCTCTCTTTCATAAATATTTATCACTTAAATAAATCCATATCTACCAGGTTTTGATGAAGGTATGCAATAGTATGTTTTCTTGTTCATATTTAACTATATACCCTATTGTTTTATTAAAGTTGCAATTGGCTACCAAATCAACTTGTTTCCACAACTAATCTAGGTTTCCTAGTTCTCTTCATTGTTCACAAGGTTCCAAAGTTCTAGGTCAGCAACAAAAGGTGCAGATGGATAGACGATGGCTCCCTCATGGACACCTTCCTATCCACTTGAAATTGTTTGCTAAAAGAAGCACAAGAGATCATAGTCAAACTCCAAGTCAACCATTGGATTAACGCAGAATAGAACCCGAGATCAGTTGAAACCTTATCGTTTTGCTTTCGGAATAGAAAAATGACGGTTTAATGATATAAGTTTAGATATGTTAGATATATTAGGCTTAAAATATTCATACAGTTATGCCAAGAGACCTGCTATAAAGCTAATGGCCGCACTATTATTTGGGTGCACGCCGAATGATATGTTTATGAACAGCTTGTGAATTTCATGTGAATAGAATTGGTTTTTGTGTGCAAGCGTTGTGTTTATTTGAAGCTCTGAACTGCTATGTGGAGGGCCCCTACAAACAGTGGCAGGTTTTAATGAAATATAATCTGATTTCCTTTAATTCTTCAATTGCTCTGTTTTGTGTGACAATGTTGCATAATGATCTCGCCAACGAATTGTTATCTGCATAATAATTTTAATTTGCTTTATACCTAGCTTAGACTATTATCTTTTTTTCTTTATAGCTGGTACTCCATAGTTCTTTCCTTTTCTTATTATCCAACATAATTGAAGTATGTTCAATTCACAATATAGATGTTACTTAGGTTACTTTGTTTGAGCAGAAATTGAACAAGCGAGAAGACCTCTCCTAAAACAATTGAGTTCAATAGTATTCCTTCATAGCTGATAGAATAGGTTTCTTTTTGCACTTAGAGAATTAGGAGCTACAACATAAAGATTTAAGGTCAAAAATCCCAAAAACTCTAACATAGGTAAGATCACTCTCACATCATCTACAAACTAATTAGAGAGAGATTAATTCCTAGGAAACTTAATCAACATTCCTAAGAATTATGACACTAATACAATTTACAAACACACCCCCATCTTAAGTTTAATAACAAATACATAATGACCTAATGAATAAATTCTAAGCACATAATGTGCACCTGTACTTCATCAATCTACGCACCCTGGTTGACAATTTATGATTGCCAATTCAAGGACATTGAATTGACCAAATAATATCTATGTTCAGCCTCTGCAAGTTGGGGTCCTCTTGCAAATTTGTCCACAACTCCATGGCTTTGTCAAACATCATTTTATAGTCTATGACTACGGTATCCAAGGTGCCCATATTCTCTTTGATCATTTCTCCGCATTGCTCCCAAACCTTTGGTGGAGTAATTGGCTGCAAATTCAGTTGCAGTTTTGATATCTTCATTTGGAAATAAAAAGTAACACTACCAACCTCATCCTTTGATGCGCGGACCACCGTAACCAATTTTTTTACTTTTGATGTAGCTGTGGCATCCTCTAGGATGTTCAACTCTGGAACTATCTTGCAGGCCTGTTCCATGGCTGTTCTTAGGCTCTGACTTCACACTTGTAGTTCCTCCTTTTCTTTTAGTGCCTGATATTTCTCCACAAACAACTGCTCATTATTGAACTTAAATTCACTAATGATGGAAAGGGCACCATGCTCTCTGATCCTTAACTCATCTGACACCCCCTGATGTAATGTGTTGAGGGTCAGAAGTGACAACGTAGCCAAGTTGACTCCCATGTCCTTCACTGTACTTAGTACAACATAATCCTCCTCTAGCTCTACGTGAATAAACCCTTCTAGTAAAGGTACGACTCTGAGGTCCAGAGTCCATTCCAGCTATACGACTCTCCTGCTTTCTTTCTCCAGGCCTGCTTGCAACCCTCTCGCTTTCCCATCACTCACTTGAATCATGTCGGTCTAGATCTATAGCTCACATAGATCCTTTTGGACGCTCCCAAGGGTCTACATGTATTGTTTCTCAAACTGCTGCCACAACTCTGTTGTGGTAACCCTAACCTTGTCTCTGATCTCATCGAGATCCCCTTTGGTAAGTACCATTGGGTTGATGCACGTCTTCTTCTCAGACTTATGTTTCTTTCATGGCCCCACAGTATGCTCCTTCTTGCACTTATTCAAGGTGAAAGGAGTGCTTTGCTCCTCTCCACCACCTCCTTCCTGTCCTGAAAGTTCCTGCTCATCTATATGCTCTGAAGCCAATTCTTTGACTTATTCTGTATTCGGGCATCCTTTCTCAGCATGGTCTTTTTCATCATGCTCTTTCTCTACTGCTACCTTAGCAACAACTTCTTTCCACTTCTGGTTAGCCAGAGCTCACGCTGCCTTCTGAACTCCTTATTTTCACTTCTGCGTAATAGAACTTTCTGCACCTTTTCTGGTACCTACACCAAGCTCCATGGGTTTGTGCTACTCCATTGGCCAACTCCCCATGATCTCCTATACATCTATTGTTGATACTAAATATGGCAGCTCATGCCATAAGTTCTTTGGGTCCGTCTGGGTCCTGATTGAAACGTTGTGGAAATCAGTCTTGAACTCCGCGAAGGCCATCAATTGCTCGAAAAAGGTTGGGGACAACCATGACTTCTAACTTATAACTATTCTAAGGTCCGTCTCCATTAAGATCCAGAAATTTTTCGATTCCTTGATCCTTTCTAGATACTTTGTTGCCCATAGCGAAGCAAACTTCGTTGCCTCTGGTAAATATTCTGGCTGCGAGGGAAACTGATTGTCCTCTCGCAATCACCAAGCCACTAAAACAATTGATAGCAAAAGGTGCACATAGTGGAAGGGCTTGCAGTCCTTTTGATCTTTGTGGTAGTTCGCGAGGAACTCCTTGCACATATACTTTGCTTAGCTGTATTGAACTCCCTTTGCACACTAGGTAGCTAATGATACTATCGGCACCAGAAATTCGTCCGTGCGACATTTCTTGATGATTTTCCCTTCAAGAATCTAGGCGATGAACTGCACTACCTGGTCTTGAATGGTGTAGATAGAATATATGTGTGAAGTCTTAACAAGACCATATTCTACCTTCATCTTATCTGCTAACTCTTTTTCTCCACCTTTCCCTCTAAAATCCTTGGCAAGGTCCACCCCTTTGTAGGGCAGCTTTGTGATTTGATGAATTAACATGTTTGTGATCGGGATGGGCTCCCCAAGCCATAGGCATCCATCATGCACTAGTACAAGGAGATGGTGCACACACACCATGTTTATTATTTATCTATGAAAATGCAGCGCGTAAAGCATGTGCAACAACCGAGCCTGCTGAACACCTCTGACCCACTTCATGGGTTCCAACCACATAACCCTAGTCTCTTCGTAGTAAATATTCATCATGTAATTTCTAGTCGCCATATGTGGGAATTTCTCATGGTCTATGAGATCCCAATATTCCATATTTAGCACTAGAATGTGCGCTAAGTTTGTGCCTTCAAATTCCACCTGTTCTAGCAACAAGGCATCGAAACCATGAATATCCAAGAATCAGGGTCCTTCGTGACATTTTTGTTCCCTTCTGCAAAGGGATATACTCTGGGATCCATGTGATAGGCTCACCCTCCTCAGCTTCTAACTCCTCCATGCCTTGGAATTCTTCTTCCCCTAGATCCACCACTTCCTTTGGCTATTTATATTTTTTCTCCTTCTGTCGGACCTCAGGGTTCTTCCTCGGTGAATGTCTCACTAGCATTGGTTATTTATGTTTATCTTTTGTGGTTGATTGTTTCAGCCTAGGCCGACCTCGACACTGTAGGCACAGTGGTTATAGCTTCCATACTTGATATCTCAGGGGCTTTCGTGTCATAGATGGTAGCTTCATAACTCATGACCTCTGTGGGGTTTGTGTCTATCATTTGCTGGAGAATGACCTTCTGGTTCCACTTAGGTAAGGCTGCAAATGTTGGGATCGACACGAAATCCTCCCAGAATTGACGACTCATAAACCTTAAATAGTAAAGCACCTAGACAACTCTCAGAATGAAAAAAGTTCTTCAACAGACCAACATGCTCAATTTATAGGGGGTTTGAATTCAAATCCAACTATTCCCTCCAATTTTTGACCATAAATGCATCTTTGGCAGCAGATCTTCAAATTTTTTTGCCATAAATAAAACCCACCCACTCCTCTTAATAGAATTTTGACCATTAAATCATGAATAGTAACTCCAATGGCTACTTTTGGACCCCTCTGCATGGCACCATCCTCCATGGCATAGCTCATCTAGTGCAGCTTCACCTATCGCAATCCTATCTTTTGTCATGCAGCCTCCCTACTATGTTTCTCACCTTATCGAGCAACTTAGCTTATAGTCTCACAATCCCTTGTAGCTACCTAGATTACGAAGACTATCGTGCTTCCATATAGTCATTGCGCAGGGGTAGGATCCCCTATGTATAGCTTCATCCTACTTCCATTCATTTTTCGAGGGAACGGTTCCCCATTCAGCTTCACGAGCTGAACTGTGCCAGCATTTGTGATCTCCTTAATAAGATATGGCTCCAACCAGTGCATTTGAAATCTCCCTGGATATTTTGTGAACTTGTTGTCATATAGTAGTACTAAATCACCTATCTTAAAAGTGTGCAACCTAAAATGCCTATTGTGCCATGCCTTCTCTCGTTCCTTTTGCAGTTGCTGGTGAAATCGTGCAAGAAAACAATCCTCTTCTAACTCCATGATCTACACAAGTTGTTCCTCCAAGGTCTCGTGATCTGCCATTTCTATCAATGCTGCAATACATAAACTTGGCATAATATACTCCATAGGCATTACTCTTTTAATCACATAGACAAGAGGAAATGGTGTTTGGCCTGTCAATTTCTTGTAGGTCATCCTATAATCCCATAGCACTGCAGGGATGTGCATGTCCCAGTCATTTCTCTATGCGTTGCAGACCTTCATCAATGCATTCTCCAAAATTTTATTAAATGCTTCCACCATTCCATTCACTTGTGGGTGATAGGGCATGCTCTTCTGATGATAAACCTAGAATTCTTCAAGCATCGCGCTAATCGTTTCATTCAAGAAGTGTGTACCCCTATCACTCATCAATATCTTAGGGCATCCAAACTACGTTAAGACATATTCAAACAAAAACTTCATGGTAGTAGGAGCTATACAATCCTTCACTCGCTGCGCTTCCACCCATTTGGTTAAATAGTATGTTGTAGTAATGATGTTCCGCACGCCTGTCCTCGTACCTAGTGGTTGTATTGGACCTATAAAGTCAATGGCCCATTTATCAAATACCTACAACGAAACATGATTATTTAAAGGCAACTCATTCGTTCGTGAAGACTTCCCTGTCCTTTGGAAAGCATCGCACACCTTGCAGTATACCTTAGAATCCTTGTGTAATGTTGGCCACCACAATCGAGCGTGCAAAATCTTATGTGCAGTCGTTTTTCCTGCATAGTGACCTCCTGCCACTCCTCCATGTCCTTCAGTGAGGATACTAGTGCGTTCAAACTCTGGAACATACCTTCGTAGTATCTCATCCATTCCCATCTTATACAAACGACTCGCAATCACTACAAAGTCCGCAGTGCAGACTACTAACTCCTTCTTTTGCTACGTAGAATAGCCTTCTGGAGTTGTTCCCCTTGTTAAAAATTCAATGAAATCTATAAAATGGTTGTCCACGACACACACCACAAATATTTTCGCATTCGGTAGTCCTTCCTCCAAATTAGTTAGTCCTTCACCTATTTCAATTAATGACAAATGATCTGGTCCAACATTCAACCTTCCAGTCTTCAAAATCACTTCAAAGTCATATTCCTGAAACAAAAGTGACCATCGGCATATCTTTCCCCCCATTATAGGCTTATTGACCAAGTATTTCAACACGGAGTGATCTGTATACATTTTAAAGTGTCCAGCCAACAAATAATGCCTAAAATTTTACAGCACGTAGACCATCACCAACCCTTCACGCTCTATATTTGAGTAATTCTTCTTACCTTTGGATAATGTTTTGCTCACGAAGACTAATGGATGAACAATATCTCCTTCACTTGCCTGTGTTAACACTGCTCCAAGTGCAATGTAGGAGGCATCTACATGTACATGGAACTCTTTCTTCCAGTTTGGAAACAACAAAATAGGCGTTGTCACCATATTTTCCGTCAAGACATCCAAACTGCGTTGACAGTCTTCATCCCAGTAGAACATCGCATCTTTCTTTAATAATTTCTCCATCGGCATGGTTATTTGAGCATATACCTTGATAAACTTTCGGTAATACCCAGTGTGCGCCAATGTCACGCACCACTATTTTACATTCCTAGGAGCATTCAAATTCACAATTACAATGATATTTATGGGGTGCACCATTAATCCTTGTTTACATATAACATGGCCGAGAAAAATTCCAAAGGGCACACAAAATATGTACTTTTTCAAGTTCAACGTGATCTGATACCTTCGACATGTATCTGGCATAGGGCGCAGACTTACAACATGGTGCTTCACTAATCCAAACATAGTCCAATCATCGAAATACACCTCCAAGAATATATGAATAAACTCTTTGAACGCCGTGATCACAACTCGGGAAAATATTGTAGGCATGACCTTCAATCTGAATGACATAGCTGTATATTGAAAGAAAGCCCACTTAGTCACAAAGTTTGTTTTACTTTAATCTTCCGGTGCGATATTTATTTGATGATATCCCAAAAAACCATTAGTGAACGAATACTCTTCCTGTCCGCCAACATTCTCTAAGACTTCGTCAGTAAACAGTGTTGGAAACAGATCATGCATGCATGCATCATTCAACTTTCTTAGATCTACGCATATACAAATTTCACCTTTCTATTTATTTTCTGGCACCACCATTGGGCTTACCCAATATGATTCCTCTACCAGCTCAATAATATCGGCATCTAGCATCTTATCTAGTTCTTGGTACACCTTCTCTTTACATTTTGGATTTACCCAATTAGGCCTCTGCTTAATAGGCTTCACATCCAGCTTCAACGTAATCCTCATAACACCTAGATCTCCTATGATTCCTTGCAAATGTGAAAAATTTGTTTTGAATAAATTTTGGTACTCACGTAGTAGCTCAGCTACCTTATCAACTGTATCTTTGTCCCAATAGTATTCTATCTTCGTGAACAGAGGCTCTCCTTTAGAGCCAATGATTACTTGTCGAGTTTTCAAAGGTTCTGATACATCCGAGTTTTCCACCTTCGGTCCTTCAACTTCATGCTATCCTTCTATTTCTAGAATGGTGATATTCCACCAATCATCTTCTTCTTCTCTAGTATTCACATTATAAAATTCCAATGCATGGCGTAGCTGTGTACTCTAATTTGGCTAAGCCCATTTGACTAGTTCCTTTGGTGTTCTGAATATAGCTACTTTTGTCTCTTGGATTGCTTCATCAATGCTCTCAAACCCATCCTCAAAGCTGAAGTTTAATAGAATATTTTTTCTTAAAATGTCCCATTCAGTCATTCCATGGTGAAGCTCCATCTCCAGATACTAGTTCATTGGGATTGTATCTAAAGTATGACAAAAAATGTGCACCCATTCTGGTTGTGGTTCTGTTCCCCAGGCTTGAGTCCCTCATGCCAAATTATCGCACAGATCATCCTTCCCACTGTATTTTTTTGTCATTCTAGTATTAGCATATGCAAACATTAACTTCATCATTATTTTGTATTCTTTCCATCTAATAGAGTTCTCCTTGTGCATACCCCACTAGTGGGCAAGAGTAGCGTGCAACACCAACTCCAGTGCCTGGAATTGATGCTCTTTCAATACTTCCCTTTCAAATTCATCTAAAAATAGTTCCACATCAGTTACACCATCAGTCGAGACACACCTCAGCGATTTGGTCATCATATTGCAATGAAGCGTAGATACTTCATGTAATCGATTCTGCCAGTGTTCAAGCTCTTCATCCGAATCTAAGGTCCAGGATCTATCCTTGTCCCACACAATTCTTCCATCGGCTGTAGGATTGATCCAATCCTCATCTCGCGTTGTTATCTTGTATATCTGATCCATATCATCATCACTTTCCACAGAGTCACAGACAGGTTCACTATAACGTGCTCCTTCTACAGGATCTAGTGGCACTACAACCCTGAGCAAATTCTTTTCAAATAGCATTTTCCTCTTTTTCAAGTTGATTACCTTGTTCATATCAATATCCCATTCAATTCCTAGAAGCACGGGGTAAGGGTTACTATCATCCACTATTTCAGTGACATCAAAGCCAACCAGCATGCTTACACCCTTAATGTCCACCGTTACACCATTAAAGTGGCCCATTGGAATAATCTTTTGTTGATTTTCTAGGCGCAATTGAATAAGAGACCACTGCAGTGCAGGTCTCCCCATCCTTTCCCATGTCTGCTTCGGTAGGACATTCACATCACACCCCATATCCAAGATTACCTGGTTCATTTCATATTCACTTATCTGCGTAGTTATCCTCTTCTCACACCTCGTTCGCGTCGTATGCTTACCAATATTTCTTACTGTGCATTGTTCAACATGAGTCTTTTCTTTATTTGCACACTTGTCTATTAATTCTTGCAACCCTTCTACTACTTTCTGATTGCGTAGTAACTTCATACAAGTCTTAAGGAAAGTAGCTAGTATTGAAGGGTCTACTTCTTGTGTCGCACTAGCTTCTAGCATTTTCTCCTGACTTCCTGAGGTAGAGGCCTCAACGAAGTTCTTCTTGGCCTCCATGAAGGTTTCTTTAGCATGATTAAGATCAAAAAATACTTCCTTCTTAGTAGCCTTGTGCACCGATCTATCTTCCTAAAGTTGCTTACCTTTATCTGCATCGGTCGCCATGTCACTTCTTAGTACGATATTTATGTTATGATCTTCTTCACGGGGCTCAACCCTCAACATTTGAATGTTCTGCGTAGGCTGTTGTGACTGTGCCTTCTTTTCTTGCATTTTTTCCATAAGGACCAGACATTCCTCTATGACATGGTCAAACTTTCGACAATACTGACATGATAGACGCATGGGATTTGTACAATCTCGCATGAATGATCTGAAAATGGAAGGTACTTGAAAAAGGGTACAAGGTATCCATTTTCATTTATGTAAATGAGTACAAAAGTACTCCAAGTTCAAATCTGAAAAGGTGAGAAATTCTTATTTCTAATATAGAGATAGACTGTAGGGGTATTTACTGGATATGTCACCTCTAAAGAGAGGATGAGATCTAGAAGCTACCTGGACCTCTACAAACTTTGCCTAAAGAAATAATAGAAGTAAACAATAAGGTTTAATTAAAAGGACCTTGCTTGAACTTGATGTTATGCAGAATTCTAGCTTGAAAGAGGTGTATGTCTTTTCTTCTGTTTATGTCTTTTAACTTGATTTGTTTCAGTTGATATTAAACATATATATCAAACATATAAGGTAGCAAATAAGCATCACACTTAACAACAAATTTAATAAGGAGTTCACCCCAATCTCATGGGCTACGTCTCCTGTGAGCTCTAGTCAACTAGACTTGGATCTTTGGGATTATGGATTGAATTCTTTTACAAGTTCCACACTCAACTCCAAAAGGTTACTGACTGAACCTATGTGTTTAGCAAAACCATATACATCCCTATCATGGTTGTCCTCTTTGTGCAAGCAGATCAAGGCTCCCTTGGACTTGATTCCTTCAGCAAGTTCACCAAGATTCCCTGAGCTTTTTAATGGCACAAACTCCTTCAAAATGCTTCAAATGTCTACGAAACATCTACTAATGTCTCCGGAACATATTTGACATGAACAAATGATTGTTCAATTGCTCAAAATGAGTACTACATCCCTGATCTAGGCTTTCCTCTATAGTTGGCTCTAGGTCGCCTGAAACTTCCCTTCAGCATCTTGGCCTTTAGAAGTCTCCAAATGGTTATGAAAACAACTTCATTGGATTCAGAAGGTTCATTACAACAGAAATAGGCTTTTTTTTCGCCTCCAATGGCTGCACACAACCCAATGCAGCTCCAACACTTATCATGCCCTAGTGGCTCCTGAAACTTTTCAGAAGCAAAAAATACTTGAAGATGACCTTTGTTTGTTGTGAAACCTATTCCAATGGCTCCATAAGGTCAAAGAGACACAAAATAAAAATAAAAAATCGTCTCGAAAGGCCTTCCCTAGCCAAATTTATGGCATTTTCATGAACTGTCAGTCAACCCCTAAAGAAACTCAAGTTAACTTTAGCTAAGGGCCAAATAAGCCCGCCAAATATGGCGGGACCGCCAAAAGTGGCACCACCGCCAACCTAATTGCGAGTTAAGCCCTTAACCACCAGTTTGAACTACAGTTGCATGGTCATATGGCATGGTTAGTGTGCCTTGGATTGCGTGCCTGACCGTTGACTGGGCGGTTAGCTCCATCCCCATGTGGTCTAATGGTAACACATTGTGTTGGTAATGGGCAGGTCGTGGGTTCAACTGATAGATCTGCCACAAAATTTTAATATGCCCCAGCCATATGCTGACATCACCTTGGGCCATGTGGTGGCCTCTAGGCTTGCCACATGGAAACATTCCATTGGCTGCAAGAAATGGAATATTCCTGAAATATTCTATTTTTTTTTTTAAATTCAAAAAATGGACGATATTGGGCGATTTTAAAATTGGAATAACTTCTGAATACGGAGACCATTTTTCGAACCGTTCACGACACTGGAATCAAGAAGACGAGACCTATCCAATCGTTCAGGTTTGAACCCAATTTGAGCATTTTTCGACACTTCCTCTTGAGATCTTGATCACACCTCCCAAATGAGAGGCTTTTGGTCCCCAAAAGCTTACTGAAATGCTGGCCTAAACTGTAGTATAGACAATGAGAGAATGAACACCCTCTTCTCTTCAGCCCTTCCAACATTTTCTTTGCATGGAAAATGAATTTGAACCAGAAATGGAAAGAAATTGACATTTCCCTTCCTGAATGTGCTTATCCTCCTGTCCACAACTGTCTTTCTTGCACTCACACAAAAATTTTCTGGCGAGAAAATTACAGAATGAAACTAAAAAATTCTGCCTTAATCAATGATCTAAGGTGGCTCAAAACAAACAAGATATTATAACATAGAATACATGCATACATCTGAAATTTACATATGTACAAAAGGAGTACGTCATACTGTGTCAATAAGTCCATCCACTTCTCACCAAGCCACTTCCATGGCAACTTTTGCTACTGCAACTTTTCCTCATGTGAAACTTCCCTTTCCACATCAATAATGGAATCCATGGTTCCACCATTGCCAATCTTCTTGTCCTCTTGCTGCATGTGTGTGGGACGACGAGTTGGATGTAAAGTCCAACAATGAGAGACAACATGTCCCTTCCTTTTGCAAAAAGTGCAAATCTTATGCACCTTCTTTGAAGGTAGTCTTTGCTTCATCTATTTCATGTGTGCTTTCTTCCTCATCCAGCATCTCGAAACATGATGGTTAAATTTACCACAATATGTACAAGAAATATTTCTTCCATTAAAGCATGTAAAATTTTCATGCCTTGCAGAAACGCAATCAAATTGATCATGAGAAGATGTATACCTCTTGTGCTACTTTGCATGTTCATTCTTTTTGCCTCCATGAGGAGATGAACTAGTAGAGGCTCCAATTTTCAATTGTAGACTAACATCATCATTCTTGTCTTGAAAACTACTTAAAATTGCATGCTTGCCATAAGCTGTATGTCTACCATCTTCTTGCTGCAATAAAGCCTTAAAGCAATGGAAATCATCTTTGAAACAAATTTGGCATATTTGCCTCATGGAACTTGGAACAAAAGTTCTCTTTGAATTAGCCTCACACACCTTCATGGCTTTTGAGTCTTTGCCATTAGATTTCACATAACCAAGTCCAAGATTCTTGGGTCGTTCTTGAACAAAAAGGGATTTAATCATGCCATGTGCATGCTTTCCTAATCCTTTGCCTTCATAACCCATATTAATCATTAACTTGGATCCTACTCCCCTTGTATGCTTTTCGAAAGATCCAACACATCTTTCTAAAGAGGAAACTGAAGACAAATCAGAATGGATTACCTCTTTCTCACGCATGTTCTTGGTCAAAGCCTCTTGGGCTTGATGAAACTACAACTCCATATCATGCAATCTTTGAAGAATTTTATCCTTGTCCTGCTTCATGGCCAACAATTTCTCACGAAGCTCCGTGCTTTATCTTCTATCCTCAAACAGGATCTGCACCATATCCTTCAATATAAGGAATTCACACTTCATATCCTCATCAAAGAACCTTGTGAAGGAGGAAACTTCACTTGTAGAAGAAATTGACATCATGTAAATGGCCAAATAAAAAAAATAACTTCAAACAAAGTTCTCAAAGCTTTCAAAACAAATGACAAAGCTTTTTCATCCAAATGTCTTTACAACCATCACATATTCAAGCAGCCAACAACACACAAATCAAGTGAAAATCTTGTTCAAGTAGCCAACAACAAACCAACTCAAGTGAAAATCTTGGAGTGGTTTTGAGGTCCTTTGGGGTAAGGAAAATATCCTCTATTCCTTTTTGTCTTCTCCAAGACTTAGCTAATTAGTAGCTATCCCCAAACTTCAGGAAACTCAAACAACATGCAGTTTGCAAAATAGTAAAGTAGTCAATCTTCTACACTGCTTTAAACATCTTTCAAGCTATACAATCAAGCTATTGTGATGTCAATCAAGCAAACCAAGGGCTCTGATACCAACCTGATTTGAAAATGGAAGGTACTTGAAAAAGGGTGCAAGGTATCCATTTTCATTTATGTAAATGAGTACAAAAATACTCCAAGTTCAAATCTGAAAAAGTGAGAACTTCTTATTTCTAATATAGAGATAGTCTGTAGGGGAATTTACTAGATATGTCACCTCTAAAGAGAGAATGAGATCTAGAAGCTACCTGGTCCTCTACAGACTCCACCTAAAGAAATAATAGAAGTAAACACTCATATTTAATTAAAAAGACCTTGCTTGAACTTAACGTTATGCAGAAGTTTAGCTTGAAAGAGGTGTATGTCTTTTCTTCTGTTTATGTGTTTTAACTTGACCTTTTTCAGTTGTTATTAAACATATATATCAGACATATAAGGCATCAAATACACATCACACATAACATCAAATTTAATAAGGAGTTCACCCCAATCTCGTGGGCTACGTCTCCTGTGAGCTCTAGTCAACTGGACTTGGCTCTTTGGGATTATTGCTTGAATTATTTTACAAGTTCCACACTCAAATCCAAAAGCTTACTGACTAAACCTATGGGTTTACAAAAACCATATGCATCCCTGTCATGGCTGTCCTCTTTGTGCAGGCAGATCTAGGCTCCCTTGGACTTGATTCCTTCAGCAAGTGCACCAAGCTTCCCTAAGCTTCTTAATGGCACAAACTCCTTCAGAATCCTTCAAATGTCTTTGAAACCTCTGTTAATGTCTCCAGCACATATCTAACATCAAAAAATGACTGTTTAATTTCTCAAGACAAGTACTGCATACCCGATCTAGGCCTTCCTATATAGTTGGCTCTAGGCTGCCTGAAACTTCCCTTCAACATCTCGGTCGTTAGAAGTCTCCAAATGGTTCTAAAAACACCTTTATTGGATTAAAAAGGTTCGTTACAGTAGAAATAGGCTTTTGTTTCACCTCCAATGGCTGCACACAACCCAATGTACCTCCAACACTGAACAGGCCCTCGTGGCTCTTGGAACTTTCTCGAAGAAAAAACACCTTAAGATGACCTCTGTTCACTATGAAACATGTGCCAATGGCTCTAGAAGGTCAAAGAGACCCAAAATAAATAAAAAAAATTCGTCTCAAAAGGCCTTTCCTAGCCAAGGTTATGGCATATTCATGAACTTCCAGTCAACCCCTAAAGAAACTCAAGTTAACTTCAGTTAAGGGCCAGATAAGCCTGCCAAATATGGCGGGACCACCAAAAATGGTGCCACCACCAACTTAAATGCTAGTTAAGCCCTTAACTACTAGTTTGAACTACAGTTTCATGGTCACATGGCACATTTAGTGTGCCTTCGATTGCGCGCCTAACTGTTGACTAGGCGGTTAGGTCCTTTGACATTATAATGTTTCCATTTCATTTCAAATCTAGCCCATGTGGTCTAACAGTAACATGTTTTGTTGGTAATGGGCGGGTCGTGGGTTCAACCCTTAGATGCACCACAAAATTTTAATATGCGCCACCCATATGCTGACATCACCCTGGGCCATGTGGCGGCCTCCGGGCCTGCCACATGGCAACATTCCCCAATGTAGCTCCCAAACGGCTATGGCCCTAGTGACTCCTGGAACTTCCGCGAAGAAAAATCACCTACAAACGACCTCTGTTGGCTGTGAAACCTGTGCCAATGGCTCCAAAAGGTTGAAGAGGCCCAAAATATGTTGGCATTATCATTCTGGTTTGGCACTATGGTACAAGTGTTGTACTTGATGGCAACTCACTCAAGTGGCAGATCTCTGTTCAGGCTCTCAAAATCATAGAAAATAAGATACCCACAGGTGATCCTAAGAGAAGCGGCGGACCCGTAGGTATGCCAACCAAGAAGTGCGGACATACCCGCAGGTGCTCCATTCAGAAGGTGCGGACCCCAGTTCACTCACTCCAATGCAGAAAATTGCGCACACGTGGGAATTCTTATGTTTGGCCCTTGGTATTTAGCCTGTCGTTCATGATCCTATGGTTTTGGTCTGTGATATAAGATCTAAATTATTGAACCCTGGTTTGGATCCCTTGTATTGGTTTACGATAGTTTTGCCCCATGGTTTGAATAAGGGATTGCCTATAAAAAGGAAAGGAGATCTCTTGGCTAGATGCTTGTGAAATTTGAATATCTTAAGATCTGAAATTTTGTGTAATCAGTTTAAAAAGCTAGATCTAAATCAAGGTGAAATATGTAAAGTGCAAGGCGGATCTATTGATAGGGCATGATCTCTTGGGTGCGTGATCAGATCTGTGGATCTGACAATCTGTGGTACATTGGAGGACTGTTAATTTGGCTCTATTTGGAGGTCTGCAGGGGATCCACAGCTCAGGTGTGGAGGTACGTAGGGTAGCATAAGGCACAGTGTGGAGGTACGCAGTGCATCAGAAGGCGCAGGTGCGGAGGTACGCATCGCGACAGAAGGTTCAGTTCCATGGGTACACAAAGAAATAGAAGGATCAAGTGCAGAGGTGTGCTGTCGGGCAGACAGTGCAGGTGCAGATCTCGACAGTGGTACGCAGTTCAGCAGAAGGGCTAAGTGCGGTGGTACGCAGATCACAAGATAGATAAGGTGCGGATCTGCACAGCCTAGGCACAGAAGAACTGTGGATATTCGCAAGCTGCTATTGGTGAAGTTGCAGACCCCTTTTGAAATAATTATTGGCTTCCTTTTATCTATTGCTGCAGAGTTCTGGGTTTAGATTTCTGGTATTACTTTTCTGTTTACAACATTCTGAGAAGTTGGGTGATTCATTGGTTGATTGTATAAGGATATTGGGTGATTCACATGTACTTGATGATTATTTGATCTTCTTGGATCCAATCTGAAAATTAATGAAACATGGTCCTTAAAGAAGTAGAAGAGCAAAGGGGGTTGTAGCTCCCTTCCAGGAGAGACTGGAAAATGAGAGAGGGTTGTAGCTCTGTACAAGTTGTAGCCTCTGTACTGGTAAAGGACTGCACCAGTACAAAATCATTGTAAAATAAGTTTCTAATTGAAAGAAGATAGAGACATATTGCAGAAGGTGGTTTTCACCCACATTGGGTTTCCACCTTATATGTGGTGTTCCTTGGTGTGATTATCTGTTTTTCTTGTTCTTGCTCATTACTATATGGTACTGACATACAAACTAATGATCAATATCTGAAGAATAAATTAAAGTATAAATCTGGAAGATATATTGAA
>APFE031703539.1:259071-292092 GCA_000404065.3 Pinus taeda | reverse complement strand
TGTTGGAGAGGTAAATCCCCTCTACAGATAGAGGCGATCCCTACTAGCCCAAAGGGGGTCTAGCAACAATCAAACATTGCTACACTGCAGGTTCCTAGTTGTAATTAACAAGTGGGTAAAAGAAACCTACTTGGATTCCAACGCTATGTTTGTCGAAGAGATGATCCTCTCGCTCCTTCACTCCAGCCGATCATAGTCCTCCACTATCCTCGCGGATGGACACCTGCACAAGCAAAGAGAGAGCAAACACAAGCGTAAAATCTACTAAAAACAACTATGTATCAGTCAGGAAGGATACAATTTACATTAATCATTCATAGGACAAATGGAAATGGAACCATAAGAGTAGTCATCTATCTTTATTAATCAGAAAATAGAGTAAGATACAATCGAAGTCCTGACGCTGAGTCGTTCTCTAGAGGGTCCAGCCAGCACGTCTTCCAAGCATTCACCTTTGAAGTGGATCTCCCAAGTCAAAGAGGTCTCTCTCTCACATACAAGGCAACAAGCTTATAACCTTCCTCAAGCTCAAAAGAAATCCTCACACAACACACCAAATGCCTAGAAAGAGCAGCACTAATGCACTAAGAATTCCTCTATCAAAGTCTATATGTTCCAAAACTAGCTGCTCATGGGCAATGGAGGAGGCTTATAAAGGAGAGAGAGTCTCCATGAATAGGTAAAGGATGATCTTTCCCCCAAGATAAATGGATGATCAGTCGAACAAACATGCCAGAGAAAGGATGGCGACCTCAACAATGCTAACAACCAAGTCTAGAGTCATCTGGAAGGTTGGCTGTTAGAACAAATTCGCCTAAACAGGATCAGCACGGGTGCGAAACTGGGCTGGCGCGCTGGCATCGCAGATCAATTATAGAAGAGGTCTGGTCAACGCTCAATGATACAAGCGGAGGGCGCGCTTTCCGTGAAATTAGACCAGCGCGGAAAACACGTGTGCTTCCGCGCTGGCAGCGCAGCAGTTACACTAGCCTCCGCCGGTCAGCGCGGTTAATTAATAAACAGACGCGATGATCCAAATAACTTAGGAAAAGAGGGTTTTTAGCCATTTTAGAGGGCATAAGTGAGGTGAATGTGGTTTTATGGAACAGTAGGGAGACTGACATGATGGCAGTGACATTTTACTGTGTAACAGATGGCCTCTATCCACTTGGTGAAATAGTTTGTGGCAGTCGCGATCCATTTATGTTGGCCAGAAGAAGGTGGGTGAATTTCTCCAATAAAATCTAAACCCCATTGTTGGAATGGTCTTTCAGTGGAAATTGGTTTAAGGAGTAGAGGCAAAAGTTTCCTCTTGCCTTCAAATATTTGACATTTATGGCAAGCACTTACAAATTTCTTTACATCAGTAAACAGGGTGGGCCAATAAAATCCAACCCTTAGGATCTTATCAGCAGTTGATTTCCAGTACAAATGTCCACCACAGTCCCCTACATGAAGTTCTTTAAGCACTTTTTCAGTTTCATCCTTTGTTAAGCAATTTAGTAAAATTCCTTCATGATTTTTCCAAAATAAAGCATCATCTAAAATACAGAATTTTGAAGCTTTCATTTTCACAAATCTTTTCTTAATTCTGGATAACCCTGGAGGAGCCTGCAAGTTTAGCAATACATAAATTATATCAGCATACCAAGGTGATTGTAAAAAGTCTTGATTGATCTGTGGAGTCGCCATCTCCTATTCATTATCTAGTTCATTGATATCAAGGGCTTGAAAATTGGTTTCAGTCATAATTTTAGCTAATCCTTGTCCTTTTATCAGCTTTGTTGGTTTAATTTCAATGTCATATTCCAAAATGCTAGCTATCCACTTGCCACGTTTTCCTTCAATTCCTTCCTGAGTTAGGATATCTTTGATCACAATATTTGGCACATAAGCTATTACATGAGAGTATAAGATATAAACTCTGAAGTCCTTAATGGATTTTACACGTGCATAAACCTGTTTTTCCATAATTTTATATTTTAAAGGTGCATCTCTGAGTGCTTTGCTGAAAAAGGCTATGGGTTTTTCACACCCCTGATCATCTTTTTGTAATAAAACAACAGCAATAGTGTGTTCTGATGCAAATGAAAATATCATGAAGTCCCTATCAAACTTTGGGCTTGTAAGGATTGGTGTTTTAGTTAAAGCCAATTTAATTTCTTCAAAGGCTTGTTTGGCTTTTACCATCCATTTGACCTTGGAATCCTTTTTCAACATGTTTTTCAACAGTCTGATTAATTTAGCCAGATTGGGTATGAATCTCCTTAGGAAGTTGATCTTTCTAAGGAAAGCTTGAAGTTCTTTGATATTTCTGGGGTGAGGAAATTGCCGAATTGCTTGTATTCTATCTGGATCAATTCTAATGCCTTCTTTTGAGATTATGTGACCTAACAATTTTCCCTCTTCTAGGCCAAATAATGACTTCTTTGGATTTAGGGATATACCATATTTTCTGCAGATTAAAAACACTTGTCTCAGATGATCTAGGTGTTCTTGATCTATTTTGGAAAACACAGTGAGGTCATCTAGGTATATGACCAGGAAATCATGAATTTCTTTAGCAAAAGCTATGCCCATTGCACGTTGGAAGGTTGCCCCTGCGTTATTGAGTCCAAATGGCATTTTCACATGTTTGAAAGTTCCCCAAGGTGTTGTAAATGCAGTCTTATATTGGTCATCAGGGTGGACCAAAATTTGATTAAAACCTGAGAATCCATCCAATAGTGAGATCCTAGAGGCCCCTACTACCCTTTGTAAAATGTGGTCCATCTTAGGTAAGGGGTAGTGGTCTTTTAAAGAGACTTTATTTAGATTCCTCAAATCAACACACAATTTGATTTCTCCTATTTTCTTCCTAATGGGCACTAAATTAGAGACCCATTCTGAAAATCTAATGGGTGCAATTATCCCAGCTTTATACATTCTTTTGACTTCTTTTTCAATTAGAGGGAGGAGTACAGGGTTGACCCTTCTGAGTTTTTGCTTGAAAGGCTTTTGATTTTCTTTGAGGGGTATTGTATGTTGAATTACAGAAGTATCATAAGAATTGAGATCTTCTTAGCTCCATGCAAAAACATCCTGAAATTCCTTGAATAGTTCAACATATTTAAGCTTTTGGTCAGGAGGCAAAGTTTTGGACAATTTTATCATTTTAGGATTTCGTTCAGTTCCTATGTTACAGTCCTCAATCTCCGCATTTAGAGGTTGCATTTTGGGTTTCCTTGAAATATCATTAGAATAAAAAATGTCTTCCAGAGGAGTTAATCCTATGGGTAAATAATTGTCCTTTAAATAAATAACCTCAGATTCTCCTCCAACAGTCTCATCAAAGTCTATTTCTTTAAGCTCTTGCAACTCTTTGCTGGTCAATTTTGTTGGATGTAGTATTTGAGTTGTTGTTTCAGCTAAAATGTGTGTTTCAATTTTGTCTATTTGATCAACTTCACAAACAGTGCCTGTATCTATATTAATGTTGGAAAATTCTTCTTTTAAAGTCAAGAAATTATTAGTCTGAGTGTCATTTTCAAACACTTGCCATTTTTTTACATTGCCAGGTACAGCTGGCCTGTGTTTAATCTCAGCTGTAAAATGATGATTAGGCTCAAATGGCAGTTTACAAGTGCTAGCAAATGTTGCTAAACTGTGAGCATGCAAATTGTGCTTCCTTGGAATTTTGGCAAGCTGTGTTTCTGGAAAGGTATTAAGTATTTCAATTGCTGCTCCTCTATAAGATCTTAATCTGAGATCATTTGTGAGGAAGTTTCCCTTCATTTGTTGAATCATTAAATCAGAGTCTCCCAAAATTGTCCTTCAGCATGATTATTTTCCATATTATGTACTCAAATCCCTGCTCCTGCTCCTAGTTTATTGACTGATCCATCAAATTCCAAATACCATAGGATTTCATGTTCATAGTCAGTATTAGGGGTCTGAATGATTTTCTTTATGGGTAGATACATTTCTTTATTTTCAACTGGTTTTTCTTGGTGGTCTGGTGTATTGTTACCCTCGGAGATTTCTTGAAAGCGAGCACTAGAGTTTTCATTTATGAATTTTTTCTGCTCTAAATCCAAAGCCTTGACATCACTTGGGGGGTAAATTTCATCATTGTATAGGATGAAGGAGTCCATATCAGAATGAATGGAATAGATGGGAAAATTCTGGGGTTTCTCCTGACTACTCACCACATACTTCATTAAAGTCTCTCTATATAACTTCTTTGGTTGCCCAAATACTGAAATAGTTGCATAAGACATGTCCAACTGTAATGATCCTTGCAGTTTTGCTCCCCAAGACCTAGACAATAGCATTCCATATTTGGGTGGAATATCAGCTACCACCACATCCATTAAAATTGTTTTGGCGGGGTATTGGACTAATGATACACATAAGTCTTTGATTAGTCCTAGACATCTAACCTGGCTTGAATCAAAAGATAACAAGTCTTTGTATGGCCTGGTAATATTTAGGTCCAACTTCTCCATTACAGATTTGGGCATTAAATTATGAGAAGCACTAGAATCAAACATTGCATTGTGAATTATTTTATCATGAATGTTCAGACTTACATAGAAAGGAGGAACCCCTCCATCTACTGAGTTTCAGTTTACTTCAGGGCCAAAATTTAATTCAAGTTGGTCATCAAGGACATTTACTGCATCTCTGTTTTCTGAAATTTGAATTGATCTACTGATTTGTTCTCTATAGACATGATTCTTGGCCAGTTCTGACAGTGGAATGGCTATCTTTAACTTGCCTATTTCGGTTTCAAGGTTGAAAGGTTTTTTAGTTTGAATTTTTGCATTTCGGGCAGCAAGGTTTTCTTTTTCTGTTGTATTCTTTGTGTCTGTCTCTTTTACAGGAATGTTGTCATGAGCTGAAGTTGTTTCTATGTCAATTTCTATAGGTTTTCCCACAATTTCTTGGGAAGGAATGGAAGTGGAAGATTGTTTATTAGGTTGTTGATTATCTGAAACATCTTCAACTGTTGGATTGTTTGGGTTAGGAATTGCTTTAGGAGGAGTATGTATAGGAGGTTTCTTGATTTTAGCTTTGGTAGGTTGCTTGGTATCTTTTTGTTTATTATCATCAGGGACATCTATTCTCCTACTTCTCAGATTATATTGTTTGTGAACTTCATAGATGGTTGTGCCATATCCCTCCCTAAAATCAAATGATTCCCCTGATTGAATTTGGAACTGACCAAGAGTGTGAACCTCTTGGTCTTCTTGGGTTAAGAAAATTTGTTGTTCACTATTGAGACCCATTAAGTTAATTTGAGTGTCTTCTGTGGGCTCACTAGAAGTTGAAGCTTTAGCATAGTTTTCTTGGAAGGGAGGTCTAATGCCTTGGTCAGGGCCAGCCTTTCCAGCGTTAGAGTTCTGGTTTTTTCTAAAGTTTGGATTTCTCCCGGCATTGCTTGGTTGACCATCCCAAGATGATTTTCTTTCAATAGTTTCTACCCTATCCCCAAGTCTATCCATACCTTTGATGATAGCATCTAATTTATGTTCAAAAGCAGAAGGTTCTTCTTTGATGGGTATCCTCCTTTTAGCTCTAGCTCGAGCTCGTTTAGAAATCAGGTTGGCCTCAACACTGACAGCTATACTTTGCATGTCTTCTAAGCTTCGAGGAGCCCTTTCCCTAAGTTGGTATGCCATATCAGAGTCAAATGCATCAGGGAATTTGACTAAGGCCAAGTCTGGTGGAGGTCTGATATTATGAGGAATAGCATTGTATACATTGTTAAATCTGGTGCAGTAATCTTGAACAGTTTCTTGTGGACCTCTCTTTAAGTTTTCATATTCTGATAAAATTTGGAGAGGATTTTTTTTCTTTTCCCATCTGTTTAAGAAGGTCTGATAAAGAGCCTCTGGATCATTGATAGTGTTTGCAGGGAGTGCTCTAAACTAGGTTCTAACATCTCCAGTTAAGCTTTGGACAAAGACTTTCATTCTTACATCATCATCATCAATCTCATAGTTTTCAAAATAATCCATCATTTTCTTGGTGTGTTGTTGAGCTGTGTAAGTGTGAGTACCATCAAAATAAGTGATTTTGCTTTGATAATATTGAGGCATAGACCCTGGATTTTCAGGTAATTGCAAGGGAGCATATCGGTTTGCCATATTTACAAAGATAAGCGTAACAGTCGGAAGAGCAGGGATACTAGTCGAAATATGTGTTGTGGATGGGGGACTGGAAAAGATGGTTTGAAGTGCTGATGGTGAACTAGGAGAGGCAACAGTTATGGTAGAAAGGACTAGTGCTTTTCCAGGAGTAAGCTCAGATTGGATAAGGTTCTGCTGGCTTCTAAGGTTTTTGGGAGTCAGATTAGGATTTTGAAACACAAGTGGTGGATTTGGATCTGGATTTGATCTACTGTAACAGATCTTTTTCTTTGGAGCCATCTTCTGAATATATTTTTTGGTTTTTCTTGAAATATTCGAAGGATACAACTTTTGACAGTACCTCTCTAGGAAGTTTAAAATATGGGAGTTTTAATTTTCCTGAAGGTCTATTGAAACAAGGGACTGATCAAGTATTTGAGACAACTGTTCAAAGTCTAAAACTTGACTGGAGATAGACTGAAGCAGCTTTTATTTACTCCTGCAATTACATAGCAAAAGCAGTTTCAAAGGCTACCTGGCTAACTTCAAGCTCCATCTGTAGCTTTAGAAAATAAACAATAGTAACAAACAATTATTCAGTTCCCCAACCAAGTCGCCAATGATGTTATCACTCAGGTTGTTCCCCAAAAGTTGTAAGAAAAGGGAATATGGCCGAGGTAACCACAGAACAATCTTTTAGACACAGATTCTAGCTAATCTGTATCTAGAGAGGGCTCTCTCTTTATAATTTAGCTTTGTTTTGAGGTATATTAGGCTAGTTATGAAGTGCAAGAGTTTTGTTTTGAATTTTGGATGGTGAGATTTAGTAAAACAGAGGTGTAAACCTGAAGAATTCAGTCCATTGAGCTAATGGATTCCATGAGGATGAACTGCTGGATATGGTTTCTTTAACAGAGGATGGCGCCACAGAGCAAGGTAGTCAAAATATGAAACAATTTAAAAGGCTGGAATCAGATGGAGTGGAGTCTAATGGGTGAAGGGCAGTTAAGAATCCTTCATCATATAGACAGAGGGAAAGTGAATGATTATGACCAAGAAGCAATTAAGAATTTCTTAGCATGTAATCAATGTGATAGAATTAGGGGAAACAGTAGCAGTTAAGAATTCACTGTTTATGCTAATTCTGAAGAAAACATAGAGAATAACAAAGACTAAAAACAGAGTGCAGTTAAGCAAATTCTGAGTTAATCTTTTTCTTTATTATTCAGATCATGAAACATAGATGACATAATAGACAAGAAAACTATAAAACAAGAGATATAAGGGTACTCATTGATCCATATTTTGATTCAATAATTCTGTAACAAGTCCTCTGCTATCAATTCCACATCCAGAAAGTCCAGCAACAATGGATTCCAACAACTTTTGTATTCAGAAAATTCTCAGAGTTACAACGCAGTCTCAGAGTGTATCACCAACCCCAAATACTTCGCTTGGGGAGGTATTTATACAAAAATGTTATATAATATCTAAAAGAGATAATATCTAGCAATAACTCATTCTACCTACTTAAAAGGAGAAATAAATGATCTTGAAAACAGGGAGAAATAAATGAAGTAAATGTTGTTGTGCTGGCTGCTTAGTTGGTGAGATATGCTGATTGTAGGCTCGGTGAGTCGGCTGGTAGCTGTTTTCAACTGATATTCCATGCTGCTGCCCCGGATTTCTCAGGTGTATTGAATTCTGATTTGATACATTGTTGCCCTGCATGCCTCTCATCCATTCCTATTCTCCGCTTTATGGCACATGGTACAAAACTTTTGATTTTACCGAGGATATAAAAGATACCAGAAATGCGTCTATAGAATTTCAAAATGCTTTGCCACCACTACTCTTCTGGTAACTTATGTCTTTGCAACTTTCTTAAATTCTCGTCAGCATCTGTGTACCTGAAGAAATTGAGTTGAACTGTAAAAAGATGTTTCACTTCATGTTCAATATAAAATAGACTTTCCAAGTTGTTGTAGAGGGTTTGGCCAAATGGAAGGGCCTTCTCTCCTGAAGTACTTGATGATGCATTTACTTGATCAGCAAGATATTTATTCAACTTGTGCGTGTACTCAACTTGTCTCAATAGACGTTCATTACTCCCCAACGGACTTGGAAAGCCTCTTTCATGCAAAACTGCAAATCTTTCTATAAAAGAATTTATCTCCACTTGCATGTCCTGGCATCTCCTCTCCAAATTTTGCATTAGGGTTTTCATGGTCAGAACTCTTTTGACTGTTCGAATGGTGCCTGTCCTGTCTCTGATGTCCAGTGCTGCTAATTCTTCATTGGTCTTTGTGTTCAAAAAATGTATTAGCCTGTTAGCTTGTTCAGGCATGTGTCCCAATATAGTTCTGGCCTTTTGAATTTCCACTTGGGCTGCTGCTATCAAGTCAATCTGCTCATATATAACCTGAATAGATCTCCACACATTACTAATGGATTGATTGATGTTAGCCCACAAAATGCCTTTTATTTCTCCCAGAGGCTTATCTAAAGAGAGGTCCTTTTCCAATGTTTTCACCTTGCTTTCTAATGCTTTAACCTCTCTTCTATTTTCTGCCACAGTCATCTTGGATTTGTCATAACTCACTTCTAATTTTTCCAATTTCTCTTTGGCTTCTTTCAATTCTGATACTTGGAGTTTTAATTCCTCCATGGTCTTTATTAACTCCTTTGTGGTCATGGTAGTGCAGCTGCCTACTGTTGTTGTAGCTACTGTTGCTGATGTACCTGTGGTGATTTTTGCTGCTGATGCCGGGATAGTGGGAGGCACTGCTGTTATAACTGTAGGAGGGGTAGTTGTGACTGTTGGAGCTACTTCAAGTGGCTGGGAGGTCGACTCTCCCTACTTTTCTTGTAATTCTTTCTCCAATGCCTGCTCCGTCTCACTTAATCTTTCATTCATTCTCATAAGCAGGTTCATCATGTGCTCCTCTGACTTCTGTTGTATAACCTCTGTAGTTTGTGGATGCATAGTAGTAGGCAGCTTTAGTTGTTTCCTGAGGGCAGCAATGTCCTCTTCCTTTTTCTTCATCAATGCTTTTATTCCTTTGGCATCCTTAGGATCATGTCCCAGCTCAATGATAATATCCTCCAAGGATTTTATCCTATTGTCCTTGGCTAAAGAAGATGCCTTCTCCAAATCTAGTTGAGCAGAGGTGTTATTTAATGAATTTTGCAATTTATGAGCCAACATTGCTTTATCTTCCAATGTGGAGTAGACCATCTCTCCAGTTTGCTTGTGCAACTCAATCTAGTCCATTGGATGAATGTCTTTAGCAAGGACCTCTAGATTTGTCCTGATGTAGTTAGCTGCTAACTGTGGCTGTTGCACTTTAGACTTAAAGTGGCTCAATATCATTTTACCTTCTTTAATATCATATGCAGACATTAACCTTTGCTGGTTGGTGGGGGTCATATTGAGAAATTGGTTATAAAGTTGCAGCCTCAGTGGGTCATTCTGGGCCTTTATCTCCGTGAGTGTTCTTTTGATATTAGAACCTTGCTTGCTTTATGGCCTAGTGGATGAAACTTCCGCACTATGCTGTCTTTCTATGTCTTGCCTGCGAGAGCTGGTGGATGTTTCTATCACCGGGGATGTCTGTGGGCTGGTTGCCCTCTCACCTCTTAGAATTTCTATTGTTTCTTCAATGATTTCCTCTTCAGATAGAGGATTAAGTCTTTGCCTCTTTGCCCCTGGTTTCTCTGCTGGTCCACTCATAGGTGTGCCTTCTTCCCTATCCCTTTTCTTGCCCTTTTCCTCATTTAGAGGAGTCTATAATGCTAATATCTCTGGTGATTTGGTCTGAACTGAAGGAATTTTCCCCTGCCGATCACTCATTGTTTACTGCTCTATGCCTACTACTTCCTTGCCCTTTGAAGACCCTGTATCTGGTGCACTGGTTTCCTGTACATGTTGTTGTGAAGTTCTAGCAGAAGATGTACCCACTCCGGTTTGCTGAGGAAGCTTGAAAAATACTTGTCCAAAAGAGTCCAGTTCAAGGCTCTTTTCAAGATCTCTCATAGCTTGTTCCATCAATTCTTGCTGAGTAAGTTATTCTATTAATGTGCCCTCTACCCACTCATCCTGATTAGCAAATTGCTCTATTTTTGGGAGCCTAGAATGTTTATAGGCCGATAGCCTATTTTTTACTTTTCTGTCACTTATAAAGCCATTGGGGTCATATGGCACCCACCAGAAACCTTTCTTCAGTTTAAGTTCATCCTCCAATATCCTATCAGCATCTTCCCATGCTTCCCTCTTGTTAATGATAAAAGGGCCTAACTGGTTTCTTATTCTTAGCTGGGCCTTTTTCTTTGCGCTGCAAAAGTAAGTTAAATATGCATTGATAATTTGCCTGAAATACTCCAGTGAAAACAGTCTCATAGGCACATATTTGGGCAGTTTATAAGGGCACAACTCACAGTCGTATATTCTGATCTCGGTGTGATTCTGGTAGAAGTACCAGTCAACTATTCTGTAGTTTTTGGAGAGCTGTAAAATCTTCTGTAAATCACCAGAGAATCTAGAAGGAGGAGTTCTCATCAGTAGAGAGGAGACCAGATGTATAAACAAGTCAATGAATTCACAGTAGGTATAAGGGGAGTTACGGACATGGTGGAAGGCTGAGGTCCAAAAGATCGTAGACATCCGCTCTCCTTTAGAATCCAATTTTCTGATGGGAAACTGAAAACTCTCTGGTTGATAATACAGAAACAGATGATATACATAAGATGTATACTTGAAGACATCTTCTCTGTATAGAATCATGAATTGGTCATGTATCTTGTTGGCAATGAAAGTAGCATAGTCATATTTGACAGCAGGGAGTTGTCCTGGAACAAACATGGACAACAAAACTAAGGTGGTCTCATCAACAAATTCACTTGTCTTAAATCCCAGGACATAGGATATCATATCAATAATGAATCTTCCATCTTTATTGAACCAGACATGCACATATGGAGGTGGGCCTCGGTGCTGGCAGTCTGGTCTCATAAATGTTTGAGCAATACGGGTTATCTCTGAATTGGGCAGTTTAGGGCCCTGCTCAAGCAAGAATCCCATAGAAAGAGGAGCCAGAGGCTGAATGGGTGTGAAGTGTAGCATCTCATTGATGGACTCAGGAGTTATATAAAAGATGATAGTTCCAGATGGAGTCTTAACTGCTCTCTGGGAAGGTTCATAATTGGCACAACATAGGTGGATAATATGAGGGAAAACATTGACTTAGGGGAGGTAGTACATGGGCAAGTTGGATTCCCATATTCCATAGAGATCAGAGTTACTTTGGTGATTGTTCCTAATTTCACAAAATGCCTGGAGATGGTTTTTGTCACCAGTTAAGTCTTGGATTTGAAAATCTTTGTCAGCCAAAGGTAACCACTCCAGGTCTTTATGCGGCGCATTGAGGGGAGCAATGTTCAGGGCCACCGGAGCATCCATTTTTGGTTTTTGTATTGTTAAACAGGGATTTCGGGCTTCAGGGGAGAAAATGGGAGAAACAACAATCTTGGGTGTGTTTGTTTGAGAGTTACAGACTGAATTTTACTTGAATTTTGGCTCTATGGGTACAATTTACAGAGGTAAATCGAAATTTACAGGGTTCGAGAGGAAACGGGGTAAATACATGTTTTTAGAAGCGAATAGTGTAATTTCCGGTTGTAGGATGTGATGCAGGGCACAACGCTGGAGCTTGTTTGGCCGGGTGGCAGACTTGTATACTTCAAGCAATCAGTTGGACGTAGTTCACATGCATACAGTTCACGGAAAAAACGAATGAAAATAGGTGAAAATGAAATTTTCACACCTTTTTAACAAAGTTTGGCTTTCGCGGGGTTTTGGCGCTTTTTTGGTCGGATGACGTCATCATGACGGGACATTTTGTCACGTAGTGGAGGGTACGAAAGGGTGACGTGGTGATGATGTCAGCGGGCGATGTCAGCGGGAGGGTGGTAAGCGATTTCCTCCCGCACCGCTTATGAGCCAGAGTGGTTTGGGGCGGAGGGGCAGCGAGCATGGTGGGAGGATGCCACGTGTCCCTGGTACGACGGTAATACCGCTAGCTCCCCGGGCCGTAAACTTCGGTGGATGGAGGCTAGCGATATAAACTGGAGCCGCCCGATGGGAGGGCGTCGATCGAACGGTTGGCGCTCTTTGGAGGCAATGGAGGATTAAGGCGCGGGGCCCATACGATATATTTAAAGTTTTATGTTGCATCGGGGTTATTTATCATTGTTTTGTGAGATTGCGGGTTCGGTTATTAATTAACCAAAGGTTAATTAATCCCATGGTTGTGAATGAAGGGCTATTACAAAGTTTCGGATAAACCTGTAATCCCCATTGTTGGGTAACATATGGTTTATAATAAACCAGGGTGGGATATTTAATATTTGGGGATTATATTATGTATTTACATTAGTACGGGGAAGGGTATGATTTATCTGGGAGCTAATATAATAAAGGTTAATGGTTAACATGGATTTTTGAAGAAGAAAGTGCTAAGTTTAGAATGTTTAAAACATTAGGCTAAGGGGATGAAAGAGGGTTTTTACACAAGATATCTGGCTTCTTTGCCTAAAGTAAGAATGCGGTTTTACTTAGGTTTTTTCATGAAATGGAGTGATTTAGGAGTATTGAGCAGATCTCAATACCCTTGGGGGGAGATTAGTAAGTGATTTTGGGAGAAGTGTGAAGGGAAGTTAGTCATGCCTCACTTGATTTGTAACCAAACAGCTGCCATGGTACTTATGATGACAATAAGATGAACATCTTTGAGAAACAAAATTAATCATAAGCATGCTTCTGCAACACCAAAACTTCCTACCTAGCCTACTGTACCTAACATTTTTTCTTCTTTTTCTATGGGTGCACCTGGACTAGCAGACCCTTAACAATCTTCTTTTGTTTTCTTTATATGCCAAGCCTATCTAAATATACCCTTATAAGAGCTGAGCAATCTAATCCAATGGTTGTCATCAGCACCCACAACCTGATTGCAAATGATCCTAAGCTTGCACCTAGGTACCTTGCTGCACAAGAGCAAGCAATCACACACTTTTAAGATATGTTCAGATTGCTAGGAGATGACAACATGCAAGCTTTCCAAAGGAGATGGAACACCTTGCCTTACAACCTCAAAATCAGAGACTTACCATTCTCCCCAGAGGATGAGAGAGGCACTAAACAAAACGCCCATGTACAAGCAAGCTCTACAAAGACTCCAAGTCAATTGGATTGGCTTGAGACTCAGTCCACCACTACTCCTAGGAATGTTGGAAGGAAGGAAAGAAGAAGAAGAAAGAAAGCAGTGGGAGGAGATAGAGTGGAAGGAAAGATTTTATTCACAGGAAGAAGAAAGTACAGAAGAAGCATGGGATGTTAGGGAGGCCACCAAAGAAATAAAGGATATGGATATAGATTAAGTTTCTCAGAGGATGAGCAACACCTTCAGAAGGGGGGTGATGACGAGCCTTATCATTGGGTAACTATATGGACCTTAATACACCTCCAAGCTTATTAAAATCAACTCCTCTTATAATTTCTTACATATTTTAATTATATTTTGCTTAATGAGATGAGTAAAAGTAATATGTTATGCCTAGTGGTCTAATGTGCATTGATTGCAGGTTTTTAAGAGAAAATAATGGAAATTTTGGCTAATTAAGGGCAGAAACTCGAATGAGACGAGGAGGAGAGATTATAGGAGAGATGTCCTCCTCAGTTAATCCTCACTCATTCGAATATTCCTCAATCAAATCACACTAGCCCAAAGTTGCAAGCAGTTGAGTCATGGAGATCATGGGAAATTGAGCCAGTGAGAACTAAGAGCCAGTTCATCTTGACTTTAGGAGCCAAGCCTCCCTAGATTTAAGGAAGTCGTTAGAGACTTTAGTTGTATAAATAAAGAGGCCTGGAGCCTCATTAGGATTTAGATTTTTTTATGTAAGAGCACTAATCATTTTCGAGTTCAAGTTTTGTGGAAAAATATTGCTATGTAAATTTTCTGATATGATAATGAGAATTTCCTTGATCTTGGGTTAAGGCCCAACCCTAGCAGCAAAGGCTCCTCTTCTTGTACTTTTATGCTTAGGTGATTTCATAGATTAATGGTTGAATTTGTTTTAGCATTGTTTCATTGCAAGTAGTTGTGAATTTGATTACTTTGCTTCCATTTGTGCATTGCTTCAGCAATAGCTTAGAAATATAAAGGAATACCAAAAAGGTTGATAGAAAGTGGATTTGGCCTCACTCCCCACTTCAGGGACCATGGTTTGAGGAAATAACTCCTATGCAACCCCAAAAAGATAGAATTCTGATTTCTTATGGAATTTAGGGTTTTCTGTTACTGAGGCCAACATCTTTTTAGTTTTCAAGAATAGGATTCAATTTTCATTTTTGATATCTTCAACCTTGTATTAGATCTCATAGTGTTTAACATTATTCTGCAAGTATTTCCATGCATGAACTAGGCAACTATATAATGAAATTATGTTTTCTTATGTTGATTGAAAATTTTTCTTGTTTGACATGATTCATGGATAAATGTCAGTGATTGATGCAATGCAGGAGTTTCCATAGTGCCAGAAGATCTCATGACCAGCAACCCCAGCCTAACCTCATCCATCCATGATCACCAAAATCCACTAAGTCCCTCAACCAATTCATCATTCCATAAGAACAACTTTCCAGGTTTGTTGAGAAAATCCAACGATCTTACATACTCTATTTTGAGCTCTGAAAAAGTCCTAGCCACTCCCCTACCTTATTTCTTCCACCATTAAAGTTCCCTAAGCCCTATACCACCTTCCAAATCATTGCTATTTCTCTCATCCTAATCTTGTAGGAATACAGGGGATCTTGTAGGAGCATTAGGACATCCTGTAGGAAGCATTAGGACATCCTATAGGATGACTTGTAGTGGTCTGTTTTGAGGCCGATTTGTGGAAAAAGCATCCTGAGGGATAGGAGAAGACCCCTACTTGCCTCCCAAGCCATCTGACCTTTCACCACCATCTCTAACCCACCTGCTACATCACCAAGAGGGTTTAGCATTCACATTTTCACAACAAAAGGACAAAAAGAAAAAGAGTTATTGTGTTCATTCATAAGCACAACAGTAGAATGTTTGGTTATTTCATATTACATGCCTAGGTCAGTTAGGATTACACACATGTTAACTTGGAATTTTTTTGACGAAAAATCTCTTAGCAATTAGTTAGATGAGTGGTGTGTTTAAAGCATTTGATTTCAGCCTTTCCTTGCTACAATAGACAGTATTTCAGCTCTCCCAATTAGTGCAAAATTCCCCTTTTCTCATTGATAATCAAGCTTCTTCTAAATCAATAGAAGGCTGGTTTGAGAAACCATAGTGGTCTATCACTAACTCAACAATGACAAAGAGTGGACCCATCACATCTGCTTGTGTATACAACATTGTCACCTCCAAGTTTGTACGAACCCCGAGTTGATAAAGTAAAGTTGGTAGCCCTAGGAGTTGCAACATTCTTGCTACAATATTGGTGGTCATCAGAAGGCATGGTGGTTTATATCCAGATTCTCCTTTTTAAGCTTCTATGAAATTTCGTGTGAACAATTTTATTCTATTTCTTTCAAGTTTATGTCCAAAAATTGTTTATGGAGTTTACATCTAGAGTTTCACAAATTTGGTTATCAACAATTTTATTCTATGAAAGCGTGAATGTTTATATCTAAAGTCCCCAAAGTCTCCCTTGTCGTTCAACAATTTTTTCTATGAAGAACTTCTACAAAAACGTGAATGTTTATATCTAAAGTCTCCAAAGTCTCCCTTGTCTTTCAACAATTATTTTCTATGAAAAAATTTGTGTTTGTATCCATGTTTTTTATTTAATATAATGCATATCATTAGTTTATGTCTTCCTTTGTATCCAAGTTTGTGCTTCAATAATGATACATATTATTAGTTTATATCTCCTTGTTGTTCAACAATTTTATATCCAAATTTATATTTCAATAAAATATATATAATTTTTTCTTATAAAGTTTATATTCAAAATTCTTCCTTTGGAATTAATGGAGAATATATATCTTTGTTTGAAGAAAAGAAAAAATCAATAGCATTTAATAACTCATTCACAATTACATTTTCCAAAAATCGTATCTCTTACTTTTCTATAACATATTTTTTTTTGTTGCTTAAATAAGTGTCAAACCTTCTATTCAAATATCAAAAACAAAACCATAATACAAAATGTACACAAGAGATGTGGGCCACCTAAAGCCTAAGAAACCAAGCCCAAGGCCCCTTTTCCAGGCTCCTGGCCCACAAAACCTGACATCGAAGCCTCAAAATAGAATTGAACATCACAACCATTCAATCTGTCATTGGAGATTTGACGGTCAATAACCATATCGGAATGCTAAGAAGCTCATTCTTTATCTCATAAATCGGACCCGATATGTCTTTAGAGACTTCTCTATAAAAATTTCGGGTCCGATTTGGCTGATAACCCTCACGCATGTTGTCCGCCCGATATCCACCAGATGTGAGCAATTCACACTGGTTCGTGTAACTCGCTCGATGTTTAACCCAGCTTCCGGACCCGAAATCTGATAAAGCTGCCGGTAAAGTTGATTTCTAGTCCATCTCGCTTGATAACCACCTTGCTATTTGCCCCTTGAAATTGCTAAGGTTGCTTCTATTTCTCCTATCTGCTCGCGCAATAACCAAGCTCCTGCATAGCCAATAAAAAGGAAATATGTTGTATAATTCAACTCCATGTGAATACTTGTGTTATCAAACTAAACCCGCTCGAGAACCTTGTGTATAAAGAGTTCTAGGCTTGAGATATGTCCAAAAGGACTAGACATTCTTTTCATAATATCCCTGATCTGTTGCATCAAGTGAACTGAAAATCCACTGTTTCCTGAGGTCTACAACCTACTAGCATCTCTTGCTCTGATAAAGCTCCCAGTCCTCTTTCGCCTGTGTGAGACACTCTTCCCTCAATCTACCCTGGGGGGTCTCTATCCATTTATATTCGTTGTTGCTTTTAGTACAACGTACTCCTTCATTAGCTAAGATGTCCGCTAGTTTGTTGGTTGTTTGTCGCACATGAATGAAACTTAGGGTTCTAATGTTCTGCAAATGGAAATGAATCCTTTGGTATACTTGCAGAAGTCTCCAATGTCTCGAAACTCTTTCTGGAGTTGAGCCATAGCTAATTTTCTTGACTAAATTGATAATAAACTCAGAATCAACTTCAATTATAATGTTTTGAAGATTTGAGTCCCTCGAGATCTCTAAGCATTTCTCAAGAGCCATGAGCTCTACCATATTATTTGTGGATTTCCCCAAGTTACTATGAAAGATGATTTCTATACACCCCTTCTCATCCCTGATCACTCCTCAGTAACCAGCCATGCCTGGGTTTCCTTTTGAGGCCCCATCTATATTGCATTTCAAAAAACCTTGAGGGGGAGGTTGCCAGAAATCATTATCAGCAGTTATATGATTTGCATTTTTGTTTTTTCCTTGTGGGATAAGCCCATGCATACCCAACTGTAGCAGAATCTACATATCAATATCTGTAGGATTGTTGTCAGGGGGGTTTTTGATGAGGATTCCTACCATCTCATTGAGATGTCTTAAGATCTGTGCCATGATGCTCCGGTGAGAAACTTTCCTGCTTTTGAATATTCTGTTGTTGTGTTCTTTCCAGACATCCTAGATAATAAGGCCTGGAGCCAAAGCCCAAGCTTTGTTGACTATTTCATTATCAGAGAAATTTTTCCTCCACTTCTCTAAGGTGCTGGTAATGCTACTCTTTTCCTTGTCTGATTTTCTGAAAATTGAAGCAATGCAATGCCATAATGTGGATGTGAAAGGGTAGAGGTTGAGAAGATGATCCATAGTTTCTTCTTGTAATTCACATAGCTGGCATTGGGATGGACCATAAACCCCTCTCTTCCTAAGGTTATCCCAGGTTATAATTTTGCTATGCTGCACTAACCACATGAACAATTTGATTTTCATCCAGCTTTGGTTCTGCCATATATCCTTCCATACCCCATCAGAGTTTGTAAAGTCAAGCCCAAGGGCTATTTGCTTGGCCTCTTTGAGGTTAAAGGTGCCTTCATTTTTTTCGCCCCATCTCAACTGGTCTGAATCTTCTGATACCAGAATCTTCCTTTGTTCCAAGATATCTGTTAGAGCTTCTGCTTGTGCCTTCAAGGGGGAGTTATCACTATAACTCCATATCCTCCATTTTCCGTCGCTATTTTCCCGATCCCAAAATTCCTTTACTCTGAGTATCCTTTTGTTGTCAGTATCGTTCTTGAGATCTGCAAATTCTTCTCTTACCAATTTAGGTTCCTTCTGCCACATATCCTCCCAAAACCATGTAAGGTTTCCATCTCTAATTTCCCAGAAACTGTGTTTCTGAACAATGGCTATGTACTCCCAAGCTTTGTTCCAAATGTGGGAGCCTTTGATGATCCTATACATTCTGATATGATCCCTATCTTTCTAATTGTTTTCATATTTTTGTTTCCAAATTTGGGCCCAAGGTGAAGTTGAATCTTTTAGCCATCTCCACCATAGTTTTGCTCCCAAAACTTTGTTTAGCACCTCAAGATCATCCAGTCCTAAACCTCCATGTGTCTTAGGTTTACAATTTTTTTCCCAGGCAACCAAGGCCCATTTTTTTTCTCTTCCCCTTTACCCCAAAGAAAATCTCTTTGGATATTTCTACAAAGTTGCATTACTCCTTCAAGAGTAGGTAGGGCTAAAAACATAAAGATAGGGACAGTTTGTAAGACAACCTTTGTGAGCACTAGTCGTCCTGCCAAGTTCAGAGACCTACTTGTCCATTTATGAACTTTGTCCTGTATCTTATTAATCATCGACTCCCAGACCATCTTGCTCAGGGGTTTATTTGTTAGTGGTACTCCCAAATATTTTGATGGCAACATATCTCTCTGAAAGCCTAGAATTCTAGATATATTTCTCTGAATAGAAATATTAGTATTAAAAAAGAAAATCTTTGATTTGGAGAGGCTTACCTCTGTGCCCGTAGCCATTGAAAAATCTTTCAGGATTTGTTTGTAGGCTATAGCTTCCCTCACCGTGGGTATACCCTATAGCATAGTATCATCCACAAATTGTTGATGGGTCAATGCATTTCCATTCATGGTGAGTTTGAGACCCTGGATTTTGCCTTCTGCTTTGGCAGACTTGATAGCTTGCCCAAGCCCTTCCATCATGAGAATGAAGAGGAAGGGAGAAAGAGCTTCTCCTTGCCTAAGACCTCTCGAAGGATTAAAGGGCTTGGATGGTGAACCATTTAACAAGATTGAGAAACTAGAGGAAGTTACAGGGCCATTACCCATCCTACCAAGTTATGGTCAAATCCAAATGCTCTAAGAACTTTCCTTATGTATGCCCAATTTAGCTTATCATAAGCCTTTTCTAGGTCAAGTTGCATAATCATCCTTGCCTGCATTTTACTTATAAGTGAGTGCACCACCTTGTGTGCTTGAATGATGTTGTTGAGAATTTGCCTGCCTTCCACATACCCAGTTTGCTCTTCAGATACGAGAGTTGGTAGAAGTGGTTTAAGCCTGTTAGCAATTATTTTGGAAATTATTTTGTACACCACATTGCATAATGCTATTGGTCTAAATTTGTCTGGTGTCATAACATTAACCTGTTTTGGAATCAGGGATATGAAAGAGTTATTGAGTGCCTTCAAAACAATTCTATCTTTCCTAGAGTTCTCCACCACATCGAGGATATCCTGCTTGACTATACCCCAACATGCTCTAAAGAAGTCGACATTAAAGCCATCCGGACCTGGTGCCTTTCCATTTTGCATTTCTTTGATGACTTTGTTGACCTACTCTTCATTCACAAGCATGTTTAGATTATGATTGTCTTCTCTTGTCACAAGCTTAGGAATGTGCTTAGTGAAATTATTGATGTAGTGTGATCTATCTAAGAGAGGCTCCTCTGCTATGCCTTGGAAATGTTGTACCAGCTCCGCTTCTATTTCTTTATGGGTATTGAGTTGATTTCCTTGAGAATCCTTGATTTTTGAGATCCTGTTATGAGACCTATGATCCATGGTGGATTTGTGGAAAAACCTTGTGTTCCTTTCTCCTTATTTTAACCATTGTACTCTTGATTTCTGTTTCCAGAATATCTCCTCTTGTCTGCATAATTCTTCCCATTCCTGTTCATGGTTATCAGCTTGTTCCTTTTTTTCCTCGTTGAAGCCTTCTATAATGAGGATCTGATTAATGTCCTGTAGCTTCTGTTCAACAACTTTTTTGGCTGCAAAAATGTTACCAAACTCATTTTTATTCCACTCTTTAAGCCTGATTTTGATATGTTTCAATCTTTTATGCAGGAGGAACATTTTAGTGCCCTGAACCTGCATATCCTCTTTCCACTATTTTTCAATATTGCTAATAATGTCCGGATGGGTGAGCCAAATGTTTTAAAACCTGAGTCTGTTTTTGGGAGTTCCTATAAAGGATGCTTCAAGTTGAACAGGCCAATGATCCGATCCACCAAAAGGAAGTATCATGGCTGACAAATCTGGGCCTGAAAGAATAAGGTCCTCCAAGATAATGAATCTGTTTAGTTTTGAGGCCACTTGAGACTCTCCTCCCCTTTCATTATTCTAGGTAAAGATGCCATTACTAGTTTATGTGTCCACTAGCCTCATATTGTTTATGAAATTCTGAAATGCTATGGAGTCTTTTCCTAGTGATCTGGTTCCACCTTCTTTTTTTTCCGACAAGGACCTGATCATGCTAAAGTCCCCTCCCAAAATCCAAGGGATGCCCGAATGTCTGTCTCTTAGATCCTCCAGCGAGGTAAGCTGTATGAGTTTGTCTTCAGGCTTCTAAGTACCATAAACATTTATGATTAAATAGACTTCCCTGTCCCCCAAGGGTTGAATCACCATTGATAAATAGTTCCTAGGTGCTTCAGCATCAAGGATTCCTAGTTTCTGAGGGTTCCAAAGTGTGAGAATTCCTCTTGTTGTTTTGTCTGCTTTAACTTCTAAATAATAATATTTAGTCAGCCATTTGTTGTGTATTTTTCTTATTTTTTTCTACGGAACATTTTGTTTCCTAGATGAAAATCATATCTGGTTATTCTTCTTTCATTCTATTGCTAAGATTCCTTTGCTTCCTTTTACTCCCTAGACCCCTAATATTCCATGTTGTGAGCTTCATTAAGAAAGGTTTGTAAATGAGTAACTAGTTAGGTCTTTCATTTTACCTGAATCAATCATTAGTTTTCCACATTCTATCAGCAGCTCGTTTTGTTTTTTCCTACCTCTTTTCCAGCTTGGGTTCCTTGGAGCTAGTCCCAATGTTGCCTTCATAGTTTTCACCCCTTCGTTGCCTTGACTATCATGGGTTCTTTTGATTCCTTAACCTTGGGCTTGCGTTCTCCATAGAAACAGCTATTGCACTCTATTGAACTCCTCTTGTGGTAGCGAATCCATTCCTTTGGTGGCTCCCTGTTCTAGGAACTTTTCCAAATCTAGATGCTCCCTATCAAGAATATCCTGTAGTTCATGATCCTCTGTTCCCACCTCGCTTGGGGTCATCTCCTAGTCCCTATCAAGGTCCATAGTGTTCAGCAGATCCTCCTTTTGTTGGTTGTTATCATGTGTGTACTCCATACTCTCTCCCTTTTCTTTCTCCACAGGGCTATCCCCCAGAGTCTGATTAGCTGTATCCTGTTCATCTTCTTCTTCTAGTACCTTGTACCTATTCTGACTTAGCTGCTTTTCCTCATTGATTTTCTTTTGGTACTTTCTCCCTCGTTTACCTCTATTTCCCACTTTGTTAAAGCTATCAGTTTCTTTCCTTGAGGTAGCTTTGGTTCTGCTTTATATTTTGTTTAAGGGGCAATCCCTGAATAGATGCCCATGTTCATGGCATTTGTAACATCTGAAAGGAATATGCTCATAGTCAACCGCTTGAACCCATTCTTCATTAAATATTTCCAGAATTACTTCATCTGGTAGAACCCTAGACAGGTCCATCTCTACACATATACGGGCAAAGGAGGTATACTTTCCTTGCTTGGTGGCCTCTGATATTTTTACAAAATGCCCTAGTTTATCTCCTATTGCTTTTAATGATTCAGGCTACCAATAATCCAGAGGTAAGGAGTAAACTGGGACCGAAGTGAAAGTATCACGCTCTGGGACAAAATTAATTATCTAAGTCTCATATAGAGGCCTGCAGCAGCATAGAAGTAGGGCCCTCCTTCAAGCACCCTATCTTTGTCCTCAATGTTATTGAAAACTACCATGAAGAAACCCTTTGATCCAAGGTGTAGATCTATATCCCCCTTAGGTTTCCAATGATTCTTTATCCATGCCTGTAAAGCCTTCTCGGTAGGCCATAACCCCTTGAATTTACAAATGACTGCATAGGTCGCCATGTGTTCCCTATGCACCTATAGCGCGGGATCACTTAACACCACTCTAGGTGTGATAGTAGCACTAGGCTTACACGGTCTAGTTCGATTTTTGGTGTCTGCATTCTTATTATCTCCTTCTATTCGTTTTCCTCTTCTAGCTTCTTCCTGCATATTTTCGTGCTCCTATGTACCTCTATTGTCCTGTTTTCCTCCTCCTAAAATTCCAGTTTTTTCCTCTGGAGGTTTCTTGAATTGATTGGAGACTGCCTGACTATAGGAGGGAATGGAACCCCCCTTCTCGCCTCTCCATGGTGCCCAACGCTTAAATTCTGCTACAAACCCTAGCTCAATCCCCTTCGAGATCGATCCTCCCGTCTCAGAATCCCCTATCAAACTATAACATATTTTTTAATATAAAAGATAATTTTTTTTTAATATATGAAACTGAAACCACTCAAGTTACTTAATTTTAGTGCAACAATGTTGCATGTGGTGAATTGGAACTTTCAATGAAGTGAATATGTTATTAATTATAATATGTATATTATATAATTATTATAATATATATATAACATTACACATAGTATCAACGCATAACATGGCTGACACAATAAAAATTAAAATCACATTTTCCAAGCAAGCACCGTATTTCTTACTTTTCTGTGACATATTTTTTAATACTCATACTCATACAGAAGCTCATCAGAAGCTCATCAACATCTTTCTTTTCCGTGAAACATCGTATCAAAGTATCAAAGCATAACATGACCATTAGATGTGACCACAAAACCAAAATAAATTATCATTGGTTTTTCCCATGAGTTTTTAACCAGGGTGGTTATTGTTATGAGATTTGGTGGGAATGAGAATTGAGGGGTTGTAAAAAAACATTTTGTATTACTTGATTTTATGGGAATATAATAAATGAAATTTGATTGACAAAAAAATATTAAAAAAGTATTAAAGTTTTTAAAATTATTTAAATGATGATGATGATGATGATGGTGGTGGTGGTTAACATCCACTGAGACCAAATTGGTCTATCGGACCTACAATTTTCTTAATTTTTACTTGTTTGGCTTCTCGTCTTTCTTGGCGAGATTGGTGTTGTAACTTTCTTTCTTTTCTCTACGGTCTTCCAACTTCCTTCGTCTTGCATCTCCTTCATCTCTTCTGGTTCTTGGGACATTGGTGTCTTAGCTTCGCGATCTATGGTTGGAGAAGTTTGGTTTAGGAGATCTGCTTTGCTGTTAAATGAAGATTTATTTTTTGCGGTATTCAAATTCTCATAACTGTTGATTTGTTGGGGCGGGCTTTCTCCTTGCTTGCTTTGAGAGTTGTTTCCTTCTTCTTGATTTCTTGTGACTCAGAGTTGTCTCTAGAATATTCTTCTTTGATGACAGTGTAGTGTTCTTTTTGTGCTCCTTCCCACCATGTGGACCTGTGGTGGTTTTTTCTAGCAAAATTTTTCTCAGAGGCTTTTGGGCAATTTTTGGCTAGATGCCCCGTCTCAAATCACGATCGACATCTGAAGAGGACAATTTCATAATCAAGCTTCTGGTTCCACACATAGTCTTTACTTGTTAGGTTTATTTCAGCTGCGAATCCGTCGCTGAAATCCATTTCCACACAAATGCGTGCATAGGTGGTTCTAGCATATTCCTCTGTTTCTAGGCACCTGCAGTAAAATTTCCCAATTGCATTTCCGATAGCTTTTAGCGAGGAGAGATTCCAGAGATGCAAGGGTAGGCTTGGCAATCTCACCCAAACTGGTGTAAATCTGAGACAGAATATTGTTTGAAGTCATATTGAAAGCATAGTTTATCCTTATGAAGTTTGTTTTTGAAAAATGATTCATATGTTGTATAAATAAAAAGTTTGTTAAGGGGATATATATATTTTAAAGACATAAAAGGGTGTTTTAAAGTATTTTTTTAAAAGAGGTTGCCAAATGTTATTGGAAGGGTATTTGGAAGTCATCTCCATCATTTTGTCCTTTTCCTTTAAAAGGAACGGAAAGTAATATAGAGTAAAAGTTCTTTTAAATTTTATCTGAAGATTTCAATTATTTGTGAGAAAAGGTGTCAAATACCAATACTACTCATTTAATTTCTATTTTAACTGAGAAAAGTTATGATTCTTGGTTTATTCGAATGAGAATATTGTTATATTCTCATTATGTTTGGAGACTTTTTATTGATAGGTATCCGCCAATTAGGAAACAAAGATGACTCTTAGAAATGTTGAACGAAATGTTGTTTAGAGAGAACAAAAAGAAGGATAATAAATCTCTTGGCCTTATTCAACAAGGCTTAGATGACATGATACTTTCAAAAGTATCAAATGCACAATCTTCGAAGAAGGCATGGGACACTCTTTAATCAGTGTGTAGCGAAAGTAAAGAATGTCAAGTTGTAGAATTTCAGAAGAGATTTCGAGAATCTGAAAATGAAAGAAAGTGAAACTGTAGATGATTTTATGACTCAAGTCATGAGTATTTTTAATAAATTGAGACAATATGGAGAATTCCTGTCAAACAAGAGAGTGATCTAGAAATTCCTTCGAAGTTTGCCAAAGAAATTTGAAGCAATTGTTGTATCCATAGAAGAGTTCAAGGACACAAGTCAAATGAAATTGAAGAGTTGACTGGTTAGTTGATTGCACATGAATCTAGGATGTTAAGATACTATGATAGCACATTGGAGAATACCTTCAAAACTCAGCTTCAATTCAATAGAGGAAGAGGCAGAGGAAGATCCAGTAATAGAGGAAGAGGTGGCAAAGTCGCTAATCAAAGACATAATTATGAAGAATTTGAAGATAATCAGAAGCCAGTATTTATGACTTGTAACCTGACTCAAGAGTTTTCAACCTATATTTGGTTTTTAGATAGCTACTACAGTAATCACACAACTAGAAACAAACATTTGTTTTCCAATCTAGACACGAGTATTGAGTCTGAGGTCAAGTTGGGTAGGGGTATTAAAGTATGTGTTAAAGGTAAAGGAAAGGTATAGAGTGTTCTTCAAGAATAATGTGTGTACTATCATTGACAAATATCCAAGCAAGATGCTGATAGCAAGATTAGAAATGACAAAGAATAGGATGTTTCCTCATGTAATGAGAAATGAATTGTCTCCCTCCTTGAATGCTTATAAAACTAATAATTTCGATGAATCTTGGTTATGGCATTTAAGATATGGTCATTTATATTTTGGTGGTCTAGATTTGTTGCAGGAGAAACAAATGGTGAAAGGGTTACCTAGTATTCAACAACCAATGAGCTCATGTAAAAGTTGTATACTTGCAAAGCATAATAGATATAAGTTTGTATCTCAAGTTTAGTATAGGGTAGGGCAAAAGCTCCATTGGATATTGTTCACACACATTTATGTGGACCAATGCAAACACCTTCTTTGGCTAGTAATGTTTATTTTTTAACTTTTATTCACGACTAAAGTCGAAAAAAATGGGTTTATCTTCTGAAACATAAATCCTAAGCATTTTGAAAAGAAAAGTGGAAAGCATATTAAAATTTTGATTGTGTGGCTGTATGTTGATGAGTTGATTTTCACTATAGATCTGTCAATAGATGATAGACGATTTTAAGACAAACATGAAAATAAAATTTGATATGACTGATTTAGGCCTAATGAAATATTTCTTTTGCTTACTTAGATTGACAGATGAAAATACCATCTTTCACATTGAGTTACTGAATACATACACAAATGTGCTCTCATTGTCATCAATATTGCTCACTATTTGTATATCCATTTAGTTTAAAATTTGAATCAGAAGTATACATGATACCATAATTTCTTGTTCCATCAACCTATCTTAAAATCCTTTTTCCAACTAGAAAATGGGTACTTTTACCAAACTCCATGAATCTAGAAATTAAACTTACAACCTACATTATTCTGGCTTGTTTAAACAAGGTTGGATCAATATTTGAACATTGATCACACTGCCTCATCTCGTCAAATTTGAAAGGCCAACACCGATTCGAATGCGAAGGGGCAGCACCATCTAGAAAATTATTTATTTAATTGAGGTAATGGCCTTCAGTTTTTGGTATCCACTCTCGGCTTTCTTGCTTGTTTGTGTAATTCAACAGTTATACCTGTGATTTATTGAGTTCTTGGTATGTTCTGTTTCTTTCAAGTGTGACAGAGTTCCCTTGTAACTTCAAATATTCTACAGTGAATTACAATAATGCAGATGAATGAAATCCCAGTGTAGAATTCTCATTTTATGCAACCTACAAAACAAATGTGCCTAATAATAGTGCCATGCTCGCTTCTACCTTCCACCTATCCTCTCCCCGTCTCTCACAGAATACGCTCCTTTTTATACATTACAAAGCATATTATTATTCCATTTCCTTTAGGAATTAGATAGATAAAATTTGTTGAATGATGGACAGCCCAGAAAACCACGTAACTAAAGTGGGCATCTGCAGGTTCATCTCCGGCGCCGTATTATCCACAACTTCAATTTCGCTTATCCGTAGTTCGTATGTTAAAGCGCTATGGGCCCCACTATGGGTATATAAACAAGATAATTCGGAGCTCTACCGTTAATCAAGAATGCTGATATGAATTGGATATGGTTGCAAAAACCATGTATTGTTAATAGACTTAAATAGCGAATATTAAAAGCTTCCTTCTACTATATTCACAACACTATTGCAAAATAGTTAATAATATCTGAAATTCCCAAGGAGAGCCATTAATGATGTAAAAGTCGATCAAACACTGTAACGTTACTTCATATGCTTACCAATTGTTAATATCGTAATTAGGTTAGTTTATTATTTACATAAGTCATAATATAATATTTGCAATAATTTGTATACAATAGAGTTTAAAACGTTTGTTTTGTTTTATGTTTGTTATATAATAATATTATATGCATATATTATGTGTCTTGTTTCTTCTTTGTACATTTGACTTACAATACATGGTATATTTTACCAAGATGGAATATATGTTACATATTAACAATTTATATAATATATATGGTAAGATATATATCATTTAATTACAATATATTTTTAAATATTTACAATTAGTGTTTTGCATATTAAATAATTAAATATTTTTATGTTTTCTAAAGTTAACATTATTATTTATTAGTATTGATTTTGTATAATTTTTTTTAAGAATTATGTTTATTTCACATCATTGAAAAACTATAAAAATATGGAGGCAATGAAGATTTTAAGAATAAAGTGGAAACAAATCGAAAACACTCAAAGAAAAACGAAGTAAATTAAGCATAACATTAACCATATTTAATGGAGGCTCCCCATAGTTTTTGGGGAAAATGTTTAGGGTTGTGGCCATAATTGGGCATCATGGTTTTGCTTATGGCTTTCTATCTTGAATAAATCATATTTTCCATCTAGACATCATCAACTTTAAAGATATGTAAATCGAACAAAGAAGAGGATAACGAATTAGCCAAGCATTCTTCATTGTCATAAGTGCCTTTTCAAAACTTTGCCACATTGTTCTCTTGAGCCAAGCAAGAACAATTTCCATGCATCGTCTTATTGAACAAAACCCAAAAGAAAATACATGACAAAACAAGAAAGATAAAAACAAAAGAATAAAGTGAACACAAGAGTTAAAAGAACAACAACATGCAAGATGGGAAGCAAGAGACAAAACAAATGCACAAACTAGCTGTAGGGCATAATAGAAGGTGAATGCAATGCAAAAGAAAACTAAAATGCAACTAGACCTACTCCTAATGTAACCGGCTAAAATGTCAGGGTTAAGTATAGTGAAATTTCCAATGTAGCCATAGAAGCTACTCCCGATCTGTAAGCAAAAAATACGAGTAATAAAAAAATGTAAAACAATGTGCAAAAGTAAAGATATGATCGTGAATAATTTTCACAAGAGATACAAGGTATTTCCTAAAGGTATAAATATGTGCCATACCGACTAACCTTAACCAACCTGCAACCTTACCTTTTAGATTAGAACAACAATCATACAAACCTCAAAATATTCTCGTGAATGTACCTTTGTTTGTATTCTCATTCTTAGCAAACATAATGAAAGATCGAGACTTATTATTAGATACAGAGCTTGCTAAGTAAGAAGTTTCCATCCAATTATAGATTCAATCATGGAATTCAAAACAAATCTTTTGAGAGATTTGAAATTTTTGGGAAAAAGAACTTTCAATTAACTCAATTGAACTATAAAGAGAATCATGTGAAAGAAAATTGATCTAATCTTATTCAGGAGCCTTGTCAAGATCATGAGAGCTTAACATAACCATCAACAAAGGTTGAAGTGCCTCAACTACTTGAAAAGTATCTGAATAGTGAAATGATAAACCATAAAGATCAATTGGTTCATTAGGGTCAATTGATGTAAAACAACTATCATTAGATATACTAGTGGGAAAATGATTAGTTGCATGACATCTAATAGACTTAATTCTATGATCAGATGGACCAGTTAGGGCATAAGATTCTTTGTTATATGAAAATAGATATAATCGATTTGAGCAGTTTCATAAATGCTTCGAATGATAACGTCACCCCCCTTGCATGTTTGGTACAAAATATCACTATCTTGTATCTGATTTCAATCTAAACCAACATAATGAAAATTAGAAGAATGCTAGTATAGAAAATACAAGAAACGAGTCAAGATACAATGGGTCACAATCTGTTGAACAAATTCAACTTTTGTATCAACTTGGGAAATTAATCTACCATGATGAAGAATTTGATTCACCAGATAACTCAAGCATTCACCCACACTCTAGAGGATAACTTCTTCTAGAACAAAAATGATTAGCATCATAATATTCACAAGAAAGACAAGGAGTTGATTATTTACATAAGTATCTGACAAATATGAAGCTTTTGACCAATGATAAAAATTTTCATGACAATAAGAAAGATAGGCTTCATAGTTTTGTGCATCCACACTTCATAGTTCCATGCATCCATGATAGACATACGTTCCAATTTTGAGTTCAATGCACGAGGTTTACATGAAGATGAATTAACTAGAAAAAAATCCTCTATTTGATCAGAAATTAGATCTTGAACATTAAGAAAATTAACTTAGGAATGATAAAAAAAAATTCAAGGAGTTTACATCGATTGAAACAATGCAGAAAAAATAATTATGCGAGAAAATATAGATTTGATCGAGTTCAAGATACTCACCAATATCGCGAGAACACGTCATAACCATCAACTAGAGTTGAATTGCGTCTACTCCTTGACAAGTATCAGAACTTTTATATGTTGAGTAATCACAATGTGAGAGCTGGGTGAGATCATAATTGCACATGGATAACTACTATCGGATATAGAAATATCATCATTATCCGAATGACAACCATTTGCATCACTGACTTGATCAGATTTTAAAACTACAACAAACAAATTACTCGGCATAAGATTCTTTTGATTGTGTATCTAAGGATGTATAGATCTCAGGAATCTCATGAGTTACCTAAACTAAAGAATCATCCTAATGTAAGACTAGAATTTGCAAAGCATGGGATGGATGTTTGATGATTTGATTACTTTCTTCTTTATCATGGATGACGTCACTGTCTTTTGTCAATTCAAAATTAAACTCAATAGATTGTGAATTCGAAGCATCGTATATTTTCATTACACGTTAATTCATTACAAGAAGTAGGATACAAGGGACAATGAGTTGAAGAAGAAATTTCCATAAGGGAATCTTCTTTGACCAGTTCAAGTTCTAGATGTAAACCTTTGAGATTGAGGTTTTCCTTAGGAATCAAGAAATCAGTTAATTTAGTTGGGAATTCATCACCATATACATTAGTGAGACCATTTTTATCAAGATGATGGTTCCTAAAGGCTTTAGATTGATTAGACATCTTGGTTTCATTTGATTGACTATTGAGATCATCATATTCTAAATAGCTAGAAATGGAGGAACATCATCTTGACTTGAAGGATTTTGAAAGAGAAAAGAGAGATTAAGATCATCTTCACACTCCTATTCCCTTACTTGTGGAATGTGACCACCTTGTAACTGATCACAATTTTGACGAGCAAATTGAAAATCAAAAGTATCTGAAGAACTAGCTAGTGGAATAGATTGATCAAGTTGATCAAGGTATAAAGGGTCATAAGATGCAGATGATAGAGGATGACATGTATCCCCTAAATAAATACTAATTTCCATGGTATCAAATTCAAAATTTCGGTGATATTGAGGAATCAAGGGATCAATGTTCACCTTAGGCTCCATGTATTTATTAGAACATTCAAATTTTTCTCATGCAAAGAGATACAATGAGGATGGGACGAATGGACCAAAAATTTGATTTTAGGGCTTCTCAACTTGAATAGTAGCACTAGAGAAAACCTTGTTAGGAAATGAAAATGGAGGAGGACAAGGGACAAAAGGAACACTAGGTTCCTTCTATGAGATTGGAGGTGTCTCATGATTAATAAATGTTGGGAGAGCACTATTAACCAAGGATTCATATTCAGATTGTTTAAAGGAGATTTGAAATAAGTGTTGAGAATTTTTTTTAAAGAAATCCCAATCCATATATTCTTCAAGAAACTCAACACAGATTAAGAAATCTATTGGAAAAATCCTCTATTGATTCATCCAACTTCATTCTATGTTGATTAATTATTTTGTAAACATCTCGATAATCATACTTCAAACTATTATCTTAAATTTAGACCATGATAATGGATGAAGAACTAATGGATAAATATTGACCGTTATCATAATAGTCAATAATTATCCATGACAATCGATTTAGACTATAAAGGATAATTAATGAACTAATGAGTTAAATTATGGATCATAATCAACCACTATTCATATGAACCTAGCTACTAGCTTAGTTCATTTGGTGTTACTTCATTGCTTAACTTAGAAATTTATCTTACCTAAGAAAGATTGAACCACCACTATTATGATAATGGATAATTATTGACTAACAACAAAACAATAAGAGCTATCTAGTAACCAATATATAAATGTGTGGACTCCATTTTCATGACCTTGTTTACAAAAAAATAACCTATAGAGTTTAGGATACTTACCATCTCTTGAGATAATTTATAATAACTAGTTCCTCCTACAATGGGGTCCTTACCAAGGATCACTTGTTTTTCATCCCTAACTTTCTAGGATAACCAATTGAAGAGGAAAGTAAAGGAGTCCATAAGGGCCTTCCAAACAATAGAGCCCTTGGAGATCGACTTAACAACAACTTTTCTAAGAAAATCAACTACAAATATTAGAGGAGGAACCTAATCTAGAGAAGGAACCTAATTTTCTAATTAAAATATAATTCTCTTTTAGGTCTAGAAAAAAATAACCTTTATAGTTTAGGATACTTACCAACTCTTGAGATAATTTATAGCATCTAGCTTGTCTTACAATGGGGTCCTTACCAAGAATCACTTGTTTTCCATCCCCAACTTTCCAGGCTAACTAATTGAAGAGGAAAGTAAAGGGGTACATAAGGGCCTTCCAGAAAATAGAGCCCGTAGAGATCTACTTAACAACAAATTTTCTAAGCCAATGTTAGTCATTTCAACTATAATCTCAGAGGAGGAACCTAATTTTCCTTTTGGTGGCCCCTGAACCAACTCTGCATATTGGGAGAATTATGAACAGTGGTCCATTATGAATGCTTGTTCCACTGATAATTATGATAATGGATAATGGATAGTGCATAGACCACATGCACATTACTTTATAGTCTCTTTGTCTCTTCAGCTTCATAAGTGTTTTCTTGCATGATCTCCTTGGCATCCTCCTTGAGCATCATATTGTCATGTCAAGATACAATACTTGTAGATGAAATTCACTCATGACAAGATGACATTAGTCAGGAAATCTCCTAGTATAACTTCTTCATGCAAATCACTGGGGTAGAGGTGGGGAAATATTAGGGAAAATGTAATTATTACATTTTATCTAATATTTTTCCCACTTCCATCCACTTTAATATTAGGAAAAATCTAATTATTACATTTTATTTAATATTTTTTCATGCCTCCATCCACTTTTTACTAAGTTATATTGGATAAAATATAATACTATAATATTACATTTTACCCAATATTTCCCCTCAACGTGTCCACTTCTTATTGTGATTTTTCTTTATATTTGTAATTTAAAAGTAAACAAACTCAACTATAAAATTAGGAGCGATGGGAAATATTGAGTAGAATGTAATATTTAGGGTGGGGTATGATTAGGTAAATTTAATAATATTACATTTTAATTATAGGTGGGGGTGGTTATAAATATTAGGTAACATATAATATTGTAATATTATATTTATGTAATATTTCCCCTCACTCGATTCACTTTTTGTGCGAGATAGCCCAGTATAGGGCACATGTGGCTCAATTGTAATCAATATATTTGTAATAATTAAAATAGATGTGTTCCATCTTTAAATTT